>VDFB02098750.1:0-20262 GCA_007258455.2 Sequoia sempervirens
GCATGTCCTAGTTGTGATTGTGTTTGACCATGAGGACGAGGATTTGAAGCTCTAATAAATTGACTTGTATTCCCTTGGTCTACTTTTTCACCTCCAACCCCAAGGCCAAATTTATCAACTAGTTTTCTATGCTCTACATCTATTACCATCCAAGGGCCTTGTCTTTAGGACCCCAAAGGACCACCTTCATAACCCATTTTTTCAGCTATGGCTGCTCCTATAGTAAATGCTTCTTTTGTAGCCTCACTTAAACCAAGTTTGAAATTGACATGGCTTTCTTCTTCCCTATCATCATTAGATTTATCATCAGTTCATCTTCTCATTCATCCAGATGCTCTATATTCCATAATTTTCTAAACTCGAGATCTTTGTTATCTCCATACTCTTCAAGAGCTCTTGGATCACCTAGCTCCTTCGTCATATACCAAAAGGCAGTGATTTTTTATCATGACCAATTCTTTTCTATAACTTCCTTCTCTAGAGAATTTGGCATTTTTACTCTACTAGATGGTTTATGGCTTTTTTCATAAAAGTTGTACCTCCTAATTATCTTTCGATGCAATGCCATAATTTTTGCTAACAATTGTTCAAAAAAAAAACCATTCTTAGCAACACTTTTCTCCATTGTTACTTTGACCTCATCCCAAGAATCTTTGTTTCTCAGGTTTTCAAGCAAGGGTTTACTTTGATGTTGAATTCTACTTCCAACATTCTTATTGAGAGCAATTATTGATTTAATGGTGTCACATGGATCATATTGCTAGTGACAGATAAAATCAAAATCAAAATGTTTCAAAAGATCATGTGCCACACTAAATGCTTTTCTCTCGAATGTGATCCCTCTACATAAAAAAGGTAAAGAAGGAAATAAGGTCTTCTTTCCCTGACTGGTAAAGTGTCTTTCATCAGTACTCTGCATCTGCTTTACATATTTCAAAGCAAAAACCCTTTCTATCACATGTATTAGAAGTTTGTATGGCTGTACTTCCGATCCATAAAATCTTAGTACAATATATTCTTCCATTAAGTACTAATCAGCCAATTTTATTTCTTGTCCTAGTTGAATGCAGTTTCTACATGACATAGGAAATTTAGGCATTGGAGTATTTGTAATTGCTTGATGCAATGGAGCAAAAAAGTAGTCTAAAAAATGACTATAGTTCTTTTGAGAATCATGCATCCTTATCATAGTGGTCCATTCATATATTGGAAGTGGAGCCATTTTCTTTTCCTCAACATTACTATAGGGCTAAATCTGAAGCTTGTTGGTCTGAAACATTCCTCTAAATTTGAATAGAAAAAGATAGCACAAGTAGGTTGTGAACCTAAATGTATTGGTGGAACCTCCTTTAATCATTAAATGTTTTTTATGTATGGATTCTACAATGTTCCCAATAAAATTATATTTGACATGTGGAAAATGATAATGAATATTATATACCATTTCAAGGAGGCTTGCACCCACTTCCAAATTGCTATCCAGTCCGAGGCAAAATGCTAGCGTGGAAATAGTATCCTGAGCCCATGGTTTAAAAATATCCAAATCATAAGGAGGCTTATGATCACCTTCCAATTTGTTTCTATCCTAAACTATTCTATTTAAGAAAGATTTTTTCTCCTTTTCATCCATTGCTTCATAATCACTAGCAAGCTTTTCTAGGTCAATGTGGAAATTTCCAAATTCTTCAGTTGTAAACCCCAAGGCCAACACTTTTCCAAGTTCTTCTGCATTAATGGATAATAATTCTTCTTTTTTATCTTTATTAACAATTTATCTTTTGTTATCATCATAATTTAGGGCATAGACCATGATAAATTATGGGCAAGGGAAAACCTCATATAACATCATGTGCCCTAATCCATTTACCCATAGTGCGCTGGAACTATTAACTTAGATTTGCTATGAAGCCTTATTTTGAGATGAAAATCTAAGTTCTGAGGTACGCCTACCATAGGTTTTAGAATCATAAATATCATGGTATTCATCAATGAAACCTGGGGTTTTAAGCAATTTTGCATAATGTATTTTTTTATCCGATATTGCTCTAGTGGTATTGCTACTAGTGGTAGACATGCTGATACAATCAACAGTGTGAAATTTGTGAATTCCCTATTAGTCCTTAATCTTTCTTAATTCTTTAAGAAACATCAAATGATGAAATGTAGCCACAAGAATTCTTTAACTTACCTATATTTTGAATTTTGATTCTTGAAGTTGAAACTGGGTTACTGGAATGGCTTTGTTGGAAGTGGAACTGTGGAACCCAAAACAGGGTGGTGCACTAGAATGAGCAAACTGAAGACTGAAATCTCCCCATGTGTTGACCCTTCGACTTAAAAAAAAAACATTTAGCAATACAAAGTGTTTTTTTTTTAAATATTAAAGTGAATGACACTGAAACGTCTACTCATTACTTACGGACTACACAGTACACAATTAGCTAGTACATGCTCCATGGTTGATAACATTTAACACAAGCCAATAATGATTTACTCCTGCATTGACAACAGATTCTAAACAGTTGATCTTTGTTAATCTAACTGTTATAGGGTGATTCCGGAGGTTTAAGTTCACAAGCCTAGCATACTGTGCATTTCATTTTGGAATGCAACTACAACCATACATCAAATGTTCATCGAACAGTTGAGTAATTTATGATATAAATAATAAACATAAAACATGTGTTTTAAATTTTCTTTAAACTTTAATGCGCTAGGATTGACATCAAGGCCAAGGGGCCAAAAATTTAACGTTGCAAAGGCCTCAATAAAATGAATTACAATGTCACATTAATAGCACATTTGCACAGCCATTAATAGCATAACTTGCAAGGACTTAATAAAATGAATTACAATGTGTCATTAATAGCACAACCATTTATTTTATTACAAAATTTGAATACAATGTCACACATTATTACATGAGTACAAATACAAATGTAGTATGGCGCCAAAGATTCTATTAGGACAGCTAGTGAAAGTTGAAAACATAAATGTGATACATGTATCTCTGAAAATAAATGGAACTTGTTGGGTCAACCATGAGCTCTAAAAATAAACACATGGGACTTGTTGGGTCAGCCATGGTCTCTAGAAAATAAATGCATGGGGAAAGGGGGCCTAATCAAATTAGGAAAATGGGAGCTGTGAAGATACAAAATGTACTTATCCCCTTTCAGAACCAAACTCATGCAAAAGATGAGGGGTTGTAAAATTGCTCCCATGCAGAAGATGAGAACTGAAAATAAATGCATGGGGCTTGCCTCGTAGGCCATGGTTTCTTAAAATAAATGCAAGGGACTCTCCTATCCATCCATGCAGATGATGAGGGGTAGTAAAACTACTCCCAAGCAGAAGATGAGCACTAAAAAAAATATATGGGAATTTCCTGGGAAACCATGCAGATGATGAGGGGTAGTAAAACTACCATCTTCTACTTGCAGCTTTCATGCACTAGGATAACACTTATCTCCATTAGAGCTCCTTATCTTGGTTCATAACTTGTTTGAGAAGTTAGGTGAACCAAATCAACTTATTTCCAATTCCACCCATTTTGAACTTGAACAAAATTGATCTTTTACTCTGTAACTACATAATTGGAGGCAAGAGAATTTAGAGCATCCCCAATAATACCAAATCATCTTCTTCTTGAATCCTTATTAAGTTATTAACCCTACAAAATGAAATCCCTTATGACAAGTAAAGAAATGATTTTAGTTGTGCTCACTATCCTTATTTATGGGCCAAAAGTGCCACTACCAGTCTAGTCCCTTGTACACCTCACACACGTCTCATGTGAGGTTGTGTATAGTTACTATAGTACTGAATAGTAAGTAATAATTGTGATTCGTGCAAACCAAAAATCCAACTTAATTGGTACCTCAAGCTGGCTACATGCAAAGTTGCAAACTGTACCTTGAGCTGACAAGTTGTCAATTGTCAAAATCAATAGTGTCACGCATGCTGTCGATTGTCAAAATCACTGGATTATTGACATCATCATCTACGATTCTACAATACATCATGTAGTTTTCAATATAAAGCTATCCAATCAATCACCCTGGCTATTCATATGGCATTAATCCACGCTACCCCAACCAAATTGAGAATTTCAATAGAATAAATGAAAGGTAGAGTACTTCAACACATTGAAAAGAGAGAATTAAATGTCTCATTTTACCTTAATCATCATCAATGTCCTAATAAGTCACAATAAATTTCGCTCACTTATGATTAGAACTATATGTTGATAATTACTATTAGTTTTAAAAGCCACATTTAACATTTTTATATTGATCAAAGCAAAAGGGATTTACAAGAATGGAGCCACGAAAAGCATTTTAATTTAAGTAGCTACTGCCAAATATTGAAGTACATAGTACATAACCAACGTGGCCAAAAATCCACTAACTATGACAAAAAACTAGTCACAAAGTACGAACCTTAGAACTGTTACACTGTACAATAAAATATAGACACGTGACACATCACACAATTCATTACTATTTTTTTTTGTAACATTAGATGAGGCTATCAACCAATTGTTTGAGTAGAACGTGAATTGAATTTAACAAATTAACAACATAGAAGAAAATCTAATCACCCAAAACCTTCCTCCAAAACTCCAAACTCTTTAATTATTCAGTTTTCGTATCACATAGTAGACCCCATATCATATTAACTAGGGAAAGAGCTTGCATTGTAGAAGCATGCAATTCCAATTTCCTGAAGATTCCACCAATAGGCGCTAACCCATTTTCAAAATTGTAATACTCTAGCGCCAACTCCAATGAAGAAATAGAGTAAATGAAAGGCTGCAAATAACATATTGCCACCGTCTTCACCAAATCTTTATTGAGCAAAATTTCCATGCAATTGGAAAAGAAAGAAAAATCTACCATGGAATATAGAGCACGAGGGTTGTTCTGAAGCCATTCCCTACCCACAATTATTCTTATAGAATCCTTAACCTGCACACAAGGAATTGTAAAAACCATACACAACTTTCGTCTGTCATATGCATCGTCCCTTCTTTTCTCCAAAAAAAAATTGGGTAGCATGACATGCCATGAAGACTCCATAATATCTCAGTTAATTTGAGAAGAAATAAATCAATGCCAAATATATTATAAATGATATGAAGAACATCAAGTTGGTGAAGTATATATAGAATAAAAGAAGTTAGCATGAACACAATCAGTATGACATCACACTTTTCATTTTTAAATTCACCACTATCATTGATGTGATAATTAACATTTATTTCAACACTTGAATCCTTATAAACAAGTGCTTAAAAGGTATTCCCATGATAGATGACAAGATGGCCACATAGTGCACATGCAAAATAAACTATAATAATAAAGTTATTTTTAAAATGGGGACATCACTAGGTTGATGAGACTCAAACCTCAGGATTAAAGAGTTAAGATTTAAGGCTTTTTCATAAAATATTTTGGTCTGACTTAGGCAATATTAAATGGTAAACAAGAGCACGATGACCGACATACCTAAATAATTAATAAAATCTTAACCATTGATTTCTAAAAATCTAACGGTTCTATTGTTATTCCGAAGGTTTCAATTTGCAAGTCTAGTGCTTCAAGGATTTACTTCCGGAATGCATCTATAGTCATCCATTGAAAATTCATTGAACGGTCCCTCTTTTAAAACAAACTTTATGCATGTGCATAATTTAAAATGGGGACATCGCTAGGTTGATGAGACTTGACCCTCAGGATTAAAGAGTTAAGATTTAAGGCTTTGTCATAAAATATTTTGGTCTAACTTAGGTATTATTAAATGGTAAACAAGGTTACAAGAGCATAATGACTGACATACCTAAATAATTAATAAAATATCAACCATTGATTTATGAAAATCTAACAGTTCTAGTGTTATTCTGGAGGTTTCAATTTAAAAATCTAGTACTTCAAGGATTTACTTCTGGAATGCAACTATAGCCATCCATCTAAAATTCATCGAACGGTCCTTCTTTTAAAACAAACTTTATGCATGTGCATAATTTAAAATGGGGACATCGCTAGGTTGATGAGACTTGACCCTCAGGATTAAAGAGTTAAGATTTAAGGCTTTGTCATAAAATATTTTGGTCTAACTTAAGCAATATTAAATAGTAAACAAGAGCTCCAATATTTAAACAGTAAAATATTTAATGGTTCTAGTGTAATTCCAGAGGTTTCAATTCACAAATCTAGTGCTTGAGAGATATACTTTCAGAATGCAACTACAACCATCCATCAAAAATTCATTGAACAGTCATGGTCCATAAGGTCGCATGGTTGTTGTAATTTGGAACCTTAGAACCAAAGTCTAAAGTTTTGAAGTTTTTGAAACCTCTGACCCACCAACTACAAAGATGACCAAGAAAGACTTGCAACTAAGGTAAGGAAAAGCACTAAAACCTCGACTTTGGTGAATTAAGATAGGAAAGGTGGCAACTATGGTTAGGAAAAGCACCAAAACCCCAACTTTGGTGAATTAAGATAGGAAAGGTGGCAAGGATGGTGCATTTATGAAGTGAAGATCATGGGAAGATTTTAACAAGTGGACATGATTGGAGGATCAATGCGTAATTAAGATCACTACGTACGGAGTTTGGAAAATTATTACCTCTCAACCCACGATTAGTGAAGGTGAAGTTAATAATAGAGTTTGGCATGGAGAAGAAGGCACATTGAAAGTTTGAAAGAGTGGTGGTGGTGGCAGTGTAGCTACAATAGTTTTCAAATGGAGGCCAACTTCACTCTGCATTCGAGGCTCAGGCAATTAAACCTATTTTATGGTGAAGCTTCTGACAAAAGATTAATGGGTATGTTTTTATTCACTGATGGGAGGTTGGTACAAAGTGTGTAGATGATTTTGGGGAAATCCTTTGGAAATATGAGGCATAGATACAAAACTAACATGGATGTATACTCCTTGATTATAGCATGGGGTTTGGACTTGGGGGAATCGACAAGCACAGTGAGAGAAGTGATGGAGATGATTATGCATTGAGATTTCTTGGAAGGATTAGAATCAATACTTGAATGGGAAGTTCCAAGTGAAGGTTTCAACATTTGGAAAGGCTTTGAAAATGTGGAACTAGAAGGGGTAGAAGCATGCATCCCTTTCGTGCATTGGTCGGAGGATGAGATTAAAAATTGATGTAGGGAAGAAGCAAGGTTAGGTTGGCAAACATTAAAGCTCTTTATAGAGCTGATGAAGGTGGAAGCAATTATAGCACAAGCGAAAGTGGAGGTAGAGCTCATGGAAGCATAGGAGAAAGCAAAGGAAAAGTGTATGAAATGAAAAGGATAGAATGCGAGAAAGTGAAAGATGAAAGGAAAAGAAACAAGGAAAGTTGGTTATGAAATGGGTAGCACTAGTTGAATTTGTAGTTTTTGTAGGGTTTTTGCAAAATTAACACAAGACTAGTACTAAATTTTTGGCTTGTTGAAATATGTAAGGTAGATACAGATACTTGTGAACTAGTTTTAGTTGGGTAGGGTTACTTTTTCTGTGATGAAGCATGTTAAGATGCTTTTTAAAAAAAAATTGTTATAGCTATAGGTGATTTTTGGATGGTTGATGAAAACAATGAGGCAAATAATCTTTATTTTCATGCATTTTTTTATTAGTTTGATATTATATTTAATTCGCTAATGTTTTTTTCTTAATCATTTGAAAACAGGTTTAATTCACCAATGAATTTTATTTTTTAGTTTGAAAAAAAGTTTTAATCGCCAACAAAATTATTATTTTTGGTTTGAAAATAGGTTTAATTCACCAATCGAAATATTTTATTGCTTTGAAAATAGATTTTAATTGCCAATGGAAAATTTTTAGTGGTTTTAAAATTTTTGCATTTCGCCAGGATTTTCCATAGACTTCTAGTGATTAGAAAAGATTTTCCAATGGACATTATTTTTCAAGAAAATGAA
The DNA here is from genome assembly GCA_007258455.2 of Sequoia sempervirens. Classification (NCBI taxonomy): domain Eukaryota; kingdom Viridiplantae; phylum Streptophyta; class Pinopsida; order Cupressales; family Cupressaceae; genus Sequoia; species Sequoia sempervirens. The sequence goes on from VDFB02098750.1 coordinate 7,947, forward strand.
AAGGTACCATAAAATTAATATTTTTTATCCGGAAGTATACAAGAGATTCCACACGGTTGACACCTTCAGAGGGGGTGATAGAACTAGGGTTGAAATGAGAAAAAATAATCTCACTACTTTGAGTCCTTGATCTAAGAACTCCTTAGGTGTTAATTCTTTCACCCTACAACCTATAGGTCCTCTACCTTTGAGGCACCCCTAGTTCACTTTATCAACCCTGCTATCATTACAAATTTGTTGCTACCAAATGCTATTTGGTACTCCTTCTTCACATGCACAAACTAGCCCTTATTCCTCTAAAGACTAGTCACCCTTCCATTTTTCCAACATTGTTGCAGGGGGGTGAGTGTGGCACTTTTGAAGGCCTCCAAAGTCATCTTTTCCGATGCTTCAACAAACACCAAGCTTCAGCTCTTCTTTGTTTTCCCAAAAACAGAGTTCTTGGTTCTTGGGCAGGGTTACAAGCCTCAAACCCCTTCTTAGCCCTCTCAATACAAAAGGATAGGTTAAAACTCTTCTCTTCCCACTAATTGTGCCTATCTTTCTAATGTTCCTCTGGCTATTTTTTTTCAAGCTCTGATTGCTTCTTTGGAAATTGGTGCCTTTTCTGCCCGTACAGGGTTACAATTCAACCTTGGTGGAAACTAGGGTTTCTCAAGGCTTTTTCTTGGTTTGCTCTATCTTTACTGACCATAAATGCATTAAAGAACCTTCTATTTACCACTCCACACTTTCTTTAACCTATCTACATTCACAATACACATTAGACAACAATATTGCACACACCTACTTTGTTGTGGCTTCTTTTTCCCTCTTGACTGTCTTCTTAGCTGGGTTTCCAATACTCGCCTAAGAACAGCCTTCCAACTTGCCTTTTGAACCTCTGTCGAATAGTTATGTACACTATATATACATATTTGGGTTTAAGGTTATGCCTTTCTAGCGTCCATACTACTGTTGTGATCGGGGAACAACCTAAAACTCCATATTCACAGTTTCTTTTATCAGGTCCAAAACAAAACTAAAGAAAAGAGGCTGATTTGATAAAAAGCAGAAAGTGATAGAAAAATAGTTTATAAATACCAAAAATAGAACTACAAAAGATGTTGTACATGCTCTTATTCCAATAAAGATTTAAACTATTCATCTATTTGCTATTCGCCAAAAGAAACGGGAAAAGAAACGATTTGTCACAACAAAATCCGAGTTCTTCTTTATTTCCCCTCTATTTGCCATCATCAAGACTTTTGACACACTCCAAAATGTCGAGCTCTTTCTTTTCCAACACTTGGAAAATCAGTTAGGTTTTCAGTTTCGGGCTCAAAAGTGACCAAACAACCCGCGTTTGAAAACACACTGTGTTTTGCAAACATAACTAAAATCTTAGGAAACAACTACACATGGCTTCCTAACTTATTCAAATTTAAACCAAAGCTCTAAAAAGGTCCCCTTACACATCCTAAAAGGCATTAGAACCTTGCACAACAAAAATAAAATAGATTTAAAATAACACTTCAAGATTTATGTTTGTACTCAAGTAGGTGCTCCTGCACCATTCTCCCCCTCTCAACACAAAAATCAAGGAACTTGAGGTGTCAGCAGTGATGGATCAATTCCTTGCTTCTTGAAATCTTCTTCTTCAACCCAGGTAGCCTTAGACTCAGGTTTGCCCTTCCACTTGACAAGGTGTTCCATATATGCCTTATGTCTTGTTGCTTTCTTCACCCTGGACTCCAAGACCTTCTCTGCCTGAGCTTTCTCTTGACTTGGAAGGGGTATATTAGTGATATCCTGAAAGATTTCTTGACTGTTTTGAACTTCATCATTGACTGTCCCTTTGTATCTGATCAAATCAGCAACGTTGAAGACTGGAGATATGCCCAAATCCGATGGAAGTTCCACCTTGTATGCATTCTTTCCATACTTAGCTATCACCTTGCATGGTCCTACCCATTTCATTTGTAACTTGGTGGACATCCCCTTCTACAATCTGGATTTGTTGAGGTGAACCATCACATAATCACCCACTTGAAACTACACATCTCTCCTTGTCTCATCAACTTTGTCCTTCAACTTTTGTGTTGCTGCTGTGATTGTCCTCTTAACCTGCTCATGAATCTCCTTCATGGTTTGAGTGAAGTCTTCTGCATGTCCACTCCGATTCTCCATTGTCCCAGGGTCTCTAAGCTCACAAATTCCCCTTGGATGCATCCCATACACAACTTCAAATGGGCTTTTCCCTGTAGTTCTATTCACGCTATCATTATATGCATATTCAGCTTGGGAAATCACCATATCCCAGGTCTGCCCATATTCCTTTGTCAAGCACCTCAATAGGTTACCTAACACTCTGTTAACCACCTCGGTTTGACCATCGGTCTGAGGATGGTAAGCTGATCCAAATGACAAATTAGTTCCCAATCTACTCCATAGTGTTTTCCAAGAATGGCTCATGAACTTCACATCCCTGTCAGAAACAATACTCAATGGCAATCCGTGAATTCTCACAACTTCCCTGAAAAAGAGATGGGAAATATAGCTTGCATCATGTGTAGTCTTGCAAGGAATAAAGTGACTCATCTTGCTAAATCTGTCCACAACTACAAAAACACTGTCAAAACCAGATTTAGTCTTGGGAAGACCCACCACAAAATCCATGCTCACACACTCCCATGGTCTGTTTGGAATAGGAAAGGGCTGATATAACCCAACATTGCTAGCTCCCCCTTTGGCTCTCATGCAAACAACACACTACTCTACATACTTCCTAACATCTCTTGCCAACCTAGGCCAGTAATAAAATCTTTGTACCAGCTCTAAAGTTTTATTGATTCCAAAGTGTCCACTAAGACTGCCATTGTGTTTCTCTTGGATCAGATTTTCCCTCATTGATCCTCTTGGGACACATAACAGATTGCCCTTGAATAACAATCCATTTTGCAATGTATACTCAGCATATTGACTGTGAAAATGATTTGCAAAGTCTGAACATACCTTGTAGGCCTCGGAAAAGTCTTCATCATCACCATAGAGATCTTTAAAACTTTCCAATCCAATGCTTTTCAGCTATATCTCTTGGACTGTCAACATCCTCCTGCTTAATGCATCTGCCACTTTGTTTTGTTGTCCCTTCTTGTGCTTAATGGTAAATGTGAAAGCTTGAATGTACTCCATCCATTTCAAGTGCCTATTGCTTAACTTCTCCTGGGTATTGATATAACTAAGTGCTTGGTTATCCGTGAAGACCACAAACTCTTTGGGCAACAAGTAATGCCTCCATTTCCTAAGGGACTGCACTAAAGCATAAAGTTCTAGATCATAGGTGGAGTATTTTTGCTTGGCTTCATTAAGTTTTTCACTAAAGAAGGCTACAGGTCTACCTTCTTGACTAAGGACTCCTCCTACTGCTACTCCACTTGCATCACACTCAACTGTAAACAATTTATCAAAACTAGGCAATAACAAGATAGGTTGTGTTGCCACTTCTTTTTTCAACTTTTCAAACCCTTTATCAACTTCTAAAGTCCACTTAAACTTTGTTTTCTGACCACCCTTGATTGTATCTAACACTGGTGCACATATACCACTAAAATTCCTTATAAACTTCCTATAAAACTGAGCCAAACCATGAAAACTTCTTACCTCAGTTGCTGTGGTTGGTGTAGGCCAATTTAGGATGGCTTCTACCTTACTTGGATCCATCTTCAACGTTCCTTGGGATACCACAAAGCCTAGATACACAAGCTCTTGTTTGAAGAACTCACATTTCTCAAGGTTGATTGCCAACTGTTCTTCTTGCAACCTTTTGAGTACCATCTCTACATGCTTCAAATGTTCTTCTGCTGTCTTACTAAAAATTAGTATGTCATCCAAGTAAACTACCACAAAAATCCCTGTGAAATCCTTAAGCACCTCATTCATTAGTCTCATGAACGTGCTAGGGGCATTTGAGAGGCCAAATGGCATCACTTTCCACTCATATAAACCATCGTTTGTCTTAAAAGTTGTCTTCCACTCATCACCCTCCTTAATTCTGATTTGGTGATACCCGCTCTTAAGATCTAGCTTAGTATAAAATTTTGCACCTCCAAGGCAATCCAATAAATCTTCAATCCTAGGTATTGGAAATCTATACCTAATTGTGATTCTATTTATTGCTCTAGAATCAGTACAAAGTCTCCATTTACCTCCTTTTTTTGTTGCCAAAACAACTGGGACTGCACATGGACTAATACTCTTTTGAATCAGACCTTGACTCAGCAACTCTTCCACTTGTCTTGCCACCTCTTTGTTCTGCTCAGGGGTCAGTTTGTATGCTGCTTTGTTAGGCAATTAGGCTGCAGGTATGAAGTCAATTTGATGACTTATTGCTCTCTTGGGTGGTAGAGTGGATGGTGTTCCATCACTCACAATGCTCTTGTATTTGTCAAGCAAGTTTTGGACTGCTACTGGTAACACTGTCCTTTCAGCATTTTCCTCTTCTTTGGGCTGCATCATGATCACATACCCTTCATTCCCTTGATGTAGATCCTTGATGAACTCCTTGCCACTGCTCAACATAATGTTTGGAACCTTGGATTTCCCTTCATCTTCCTCAATCAACGATTGCAGCTTGAAGGTTCTTCCATCCTTCGTGAATTCTATGGTATTCTCCTTCCCATGATATACAACACCTCTATCATATTTCCATGGCCTGCCAAGAAGAAGATGGCATGCATCCATGGGTAGCACATCACAAATCAGCTTGTCTTTGTAGCCTCCAATCGAGAATTCCACTGTAACCTACTCATTCACTAAGACACTCTGCCCTTTGTTCAACCATGTGACTTTGTAGGGATTGGCATGAGGTACCTTCTGCAATTTTAACTTATTTATTGCCTCCTCTGATATTATATTGTCCGTAGAACCAGAATCTACAATAACCTTGCATACCTTTCCCAATATCTTGCACCTTGCTCTAAACAAAGCTCTCCTTTGCTTGGGTTCTTCCTTGACCGGTTGTTTGATCAGCACTCTATTAAACATTAGATTTTCACCTACTTCTAATTCTATGTGACTGATCTCAGGTGTCTTTGCACTCACGGTGTCCTCTTGTGCATAAGCTACTCTTTTCTCATTGCTAGATGAAGCTTTCTCTGGGCATCTATAAGTTGGATGGCCTAACTAATTGTAGTTATAACATTTCATGGTGGCAAAGTAAGAGTTACTTCTGCCTGCTCCTCTACCTCTGTTTGAACCCCCTTGAGGTCCTCTTCCTCTATTAAATCCTCCTCTTGATGAGGTTTCACCTCCATGCTCAGTAAGCTTTGATTCACCTTGGCTTCTTTGGTCACCACCTCTTCCTTGGTAACCTCCATGCTGTCCTCTTTGATCTCTGCCTCTTCCTCTGCCCTTAGAGGACTGATCATGCCTCCTTTTATTCCTTTCTTCAATCTTAATAGCCAGCTGATAACATTGGTGGACTGTCTTGGGGCTGAGCAAAGCCATCTCTTCCTGTATGTTCCACTTCAAACCATTGAGGTATCTAGCCACTTTTAGGCTCTCATCTTCTGCCACATTTGATCTCAAACAAAGCTTCTGAAACTCTTCCATGTAGATGTTTACATCTTGGTCTTTTTGTCTTAAACTCTGCCTTTTCTTGTGGAGTTGAATTTCATAGTCATCGGGCATATAGGATTCTTTCACTTTTGTAACCATTCCTTTCCAGGTTGATATAGGCTGCTTACCTTCTTTCTCCCTTTCAGTCTGAATAAACTTCCACCAAGTTAACGCTTATCCTCTCAACCTTGATTTTGCAACCTTCACCTTCTGTGCTTCTGTAACTCCATCACATTCGAAGTGATTCTCCATGCCATCTATCTAGTCCAAGACTAGATCGGGATCCATCTTTCCATGGAATAGTGGTACACCCTCAAGTCCTTTTCCACTTAGGGCTTTTAATGCCTTCAAGAAAGGCTCCTCCTCCAACACAGGGTCAGGTTCAGGGACTTTGTCCTCCTCTGCAACCTCTTCTTCTTTTGGCACTTTGCCTTCTAGTTTCACCTTGTTCAGTGCTGCTTCAAGTTGTTCTATTCTTTCCTTTAGAGATTTGTTATCCTCTTCTTGCTCTTCAACCATCTTGGCTAACTGTGCATTTGTCACCATCTTGGGCGGTTCACTTGATTCAACTTCCTCTGACATATAAGCTGCTTCCCAAATCTTTCTCTACTCTGATACCAATCTGATAGAACTAGGGTTGATATGAGAAAACACAATCACTCTGCTTTGATTCCTTGATCTGAGAACTCCTAAGGTGTTATTTCCTTCACCCTACAACCTATAGGTCCTCTACCTTTGAGGCACCCCTGATTTACTTTAAAAACCTTGCTATCATTGCAAATTTACTGCTACCAAGTGTCATTTGGTACTCTTTGCTCACATGCACCATCTAGCCCTTATTCCTCTAAAGACTAGTCAACCTTATATTCTACCAATGTTGTTGCAAGGGTGTGTGTGTGGTACTTTCCAAGGCCTCCAAAGTCATCTTTTCCTAGTGTTACAATAACCACCAAACTTTAGTTATCCATCGTTTTCCTAAAAACTTAGTTCAAGGTTCTTGGGCAGGGCTACAAGCCTCTAGCCTCTTTTATCCCTCTCAACACAAAGGACAAGCTAGAAATCTTCTCTTCCCACTAATTGTGCCAATCTTTCTATTGGTTCTCTGGCTCTTTTTCCAAGCCCTAACAGCTTCTTTAGAAATTGGTGTCTTTTCTGCCCGTACAGGGGAACAATCCAACCTAGAGTAGACTAGGGTTTCTTAAGGCTTTCCCTTGGTCTGTTCTGCCTTTTCTGACCACAAAAACATTAAAGAGCCTTCTGTTTACTGCTCTACACCTTCTTAGCACTGCCTACAATCACAATGCACATTAGATTTTAAAGATACCACCCCTGCCATGTTAGGGTTTTTGCCCTCTTGACTATCTTTTCTAGCCAGGTCTCCAAAGTCACCTAGAAACAGTCTTCCAACTTGCCTTTTGAACTATATCAACTACTTTATGTACACTATATACATATTTGGGTTAGGATTGTCTCCCTCTGAGTCCATCTTTGCTGTGTGATGAGAACAACCTAAAACTCCATATTCTGATTTCTTTATCGGGTCAAAACAAAACTAAAGAAAAGACTGATTTGATAAAAGTGGCGATAGAAAATGGTTTAGAAATACCAAAGCGGAACTACAAAAGATGTTGTACATGCTCTTATTCCAATAAAAGATTTAAACTATTCATCTATTTGCTATTAGCCAAAAGAGCCGGGAAGAACAAGATTTGTCCGCGGCAAAATCCACCGGGTTCTTTATTTTCCTCCCAACTGCCATCATCAAAAGAATTTTCACACACTCAAAAATGTTGAGCTCTTTCTTTTCCAACATGGGAAAATCAGTTAGGTTTTACATTTCGAGCTCAAAAGTGACCAAACAAAGCACGTTTGAAAACACACTGTGTTTTGAAAACATAACAAAAATCTTAGAAAAGGAATCAACCATACATGGCTTCCTAACTTATTCAAATTTAAACCAAATCTCTAAAAGGTCCTTACACATCCTAAAGGCATTAGAACCTTACATAACAAAATAAAAATGAATTTAAAATAACTTCAAGATTTATGTTTGGCTGCTCAAAGGTAGATTAGCTCTGGACCCGGGGTTTCTTAAAGTTTTCCCTGGTGTGTTAATAAAGAACAAATAATTTTTATCTATGTTTACATTTTGATCTAATACTTTCTCATAATCTTGAAAGAAAGTTTTAAATTTTTGACTCTCAAGAACCAAATCTTCCCCAACCAAGCTAATGTCATCCAAAAATTATTGATGAGTAATATGGTGATTAGTGGAAGAATTCTTAGACCCTTTTATTCCATTGGAACTAGCAACAAAGTTAAAAATATTTCTCAACACTTTCTTAAAGAGGATAAATAAGTATGGAAATAGTGTATCACCTTGCCTTAGATTGCTATTATTATTGAATAAAATAACTAGAAGGTGTCATTGATTAGAATAGAGAAGTAAGGTGAGGAGATTAAGTTCTTGATAAGACTCTTGAATCTCTTGTAGAATCCGAACTCTCCATGGTGTTGTCAAGGAAGGACCAAGAGACCTAATCATAAGGTTTATTCATATAAATATTTAGAATGAACTTAACTTTTTTGATTTTATTCATCAAATGCATAGCCTCAAGAATGGTAATAATAGAATCTAAGATCTATTGTCCTTTGATAAAGCTAATTTATTACATTTAAATCAGATTAGGAGAAATTGCATATAACTTGATAGTAAGGAATTTAGAGAAAATGTTATACACTAAGTTGTAAAGGCTTGTGGGTCTAAAATTAGTGAAGTTAGAGGCACCATTTTTCTTGGGCACAAGTAATAAATATATATTATTTAATTCCTTGATGATGTGGCCAAAGGAGATGAAATCTTTAAGTGGCATCAACAATATCTCTAGCAATTATCTCCAAAAATAATAAGAAGAAAATATGAGGGAAACAAATTAGACCTAGAGCCTTGTAGCCTTCAAAATAGTAGACAACATATTTGACATATTCCTCCATCACTAAGGTGATTAGAGCTTCATTTTAATGTTTGAGACAATATAAGGGATGTGATCCAATAGTTAATTTATCTTGCCTAGGCTAGTTGAGTTGCTTCTATTAAAAGATCTTGAAATAATGTTATGGATATTTTCTAATGAACTCATCATCAATTAAATTTCCATTACTATACAATTTATTTTATTTTATTGACAAAGATATGTTTTATAATAGTTATATGAAATAATTTTGTGAACATCTTATTGCCTTTTGATAGCCATAAGCAATAGCATTTTTATCTCTAGGAAGCCTCTTAGCCTTGAGAGAGTAATATTCAAATATTACATCTATATCTCCTTCCAAAATTTCTCTTGGCCCATACTTTTAATTTTTATTTCATTTTACAAGGCTTCTATCTTAGCCAATACCTCTATTTTTTATGAAGATGTTACCAAAGGTGATTTTGTTTCATTTAATTAAATTTATCTTAATTAAATGTTAAATGTTAACTATGATTTTTTATTTTTCAAATTTTATTTCACATTTCCCATTTAGCTATAGTTTATATTATAAAACATCATAATATTTTAAAAAAATTACAAAACATCTTTTGAATTATTTTACATAAAAATTGTAACACAAAGTAAGTATCTTTTTATCATATCAATCCTTATAAATATATCAAGGATTATCAATTTATTATTTTTGATTAAGATAAGTAGGCGAAGGGCCCTCAACCCTTACAGAGCAAAGCAGACTAGAGGTGCAATAAAAAACCAATAGACTAGCAAAATCTAGTCAACATAAAATAGAAACTAAGGAAACATAAAAAAACTACCAAGAAACAAAAGAATAAGTTAAGCACAAAAAAACCAAGGAAATAAACAATGAGAAAAATAATAACCCCAAAAAAAAAGGAAAAATTAATAAAGAATATTCTAGTTGGCATCCATCAAGTTGTTGGGAAAATGTGTCTCAACCTTGCAATTACATAAGGTACTATTGATAGGTAAGCATAGGGGGGTGCAAGGGCGTACTCCCTTGTGAGGGGTTTGGGGGCCACATGCCTCAATGGGGGCTTGGGGGAACACCCCCAAAAGCCAAATTTTATGTATATTTTATTATTATAAATCTGGACTATTCATCATTAGGTCTTAGATCTGACGATCAATATTTTGTTGGCTTGACTTTCCCTAGAAGGAAACCCTATTTCATGAGGGATTTACATTATGGTTGTGTATTGTGATGTATTCTGATAGTATGATAGTGGTCATATTGTCTCTGGATCTCTAGTTGGTGATACTCCTATAAGAAGCTTTCTTTGCAAGTATATTGTAATCTTTGTGGTTTCAGAATAATATATTGGGTGAATTTTGGAGTGTGTGGGTTTTCCCCTGAAAGGTTTTTCCCCATGTAAATTACTGTGTTGTGGTATGAATGTTATTTATGTTTTTGTAACTGTTGTAAAGATATGTAAATTTTTGTATTACCCTCCTCTCAAGATTAGTGTAGGAAGTTGTTCCGCTATCTTAGCTTCCTTACACAAGTCTAGGGTTTCCTCCCATTCAAGTGAACTTCAAGGAATATTCTTCTTTTCCTTCTTCAAAACATTAGGCAACCCCTCTATCTTTCTCTTTCTCTTCTTCTTTTCCAATTTGGTTGCAACTGTCACCACTCCAACCATAGTCTTCCTCATCAATTTGTCAGTAGTTTTTACCATTTTACTCAAAGCTTGCTATAGGGCAACAATTTTCTATTAGAAGAAGGCCAAAGAGTCTTGCATATTGTCCCATTTCTCTTTGCAAGTAGGACAAATAATAAAATCTCATGAATTTTTAAGACTTTCCACCTTAACTTGCAACTCTTCAATTTCTGCAATATACATTTGTATTCTTCTACTATTTATGGGTGATCTCCTCATTAATTTCTTTTTCCTCAATGCCCTCTCTATCATCTTCCTCATAAATTTTGATATTATTTAAACCTTCAAGGGCCTCTTCAGACTCTAGGGCATAACATATGGAGGGGAATGGGAAATAGAGTCATCATGGGTAAATTCTAGTAGTTCATCCGAGTATGATGCAACTCAAGAATTGAGGATCCTATGGGATTTCCAATTGTTGCAGCAAACACTTTCAATAAGGAAACCAATTTCATAAACTACTTGCAACAATAGAGAGCTAAATATTAAATATTTCCAAGCAACTAAGATGATTAAGAATTAGGAACAAATATGATTTTGTTAACAAGTCTTCAATGTTTACAATAAAGACTTCAAAATAAAATAAAACATGTCAAAATATTTCTATAGAAAAACTTCTTCAATCAAAAACTTCAAATCTGATTACAATGAATGTAATCAACACCTACAATAGCAAAATTTAGCCACAATACTCTGCTACAACCCTCATGGACATCTGAACTAGCTTCATAGGTAATTTTCCCTCAAATTCTTATGTTTTCTTTCATCCTTCTTTTGTTCTTCTTCTTTCCTTAGCTAGGTTGTAGCTTTTTTTGTACTCCTCAGTTGCGTTTAACTTCCTTTTTCCCTCTTGGGCATTGCCATCCTTTTCCATTCAATTATTTCCCAACAATTTGAATTGTTTTTAAATTAATTCATTTCACTATCCCCTCCACTAGGTGCCTTGATTCCTCCACTCCCAATTTATTACATATTTTTAAATTTCAAGAGGAGTTACAGATGCCAAAAATAGCCTCCTCATGCCTAGGTGTTGGAATTTTTCCTCCAATTTGATGAAGCAAAATTCCTTTTATGAGCCATAAAATACATGAAAATCAACCCTTTGGTGTCACCTATCCAATGGGTATTAGAATTTAATTTTTAATATGTTGGAAATGTGTGAAAAGTGCCTCAAAAGCATGTATGTAAGAAAAAAAATTCACAACAAAATAAAATAAAATAGAATACAATTATTTTGGTTGTGTAGGATTACTCGTACACCCGAATGCTCCTACATTAAACACCCATGGTAAGTGAAATGTTCCATGAGTTGAAACTCATGAACATTTGAAGATCATGCGTTTTCCTTTAATCCATTATTCTTTTGTATCTACTTGCTTCTTCTTCTTCACCCTACTCTCAAATTTATTCTCTTCCTTCCTTCATCTTTCTTCTCTTCCAATCTCTTGTGGGATTTGACCCACCAAAAACTAACCACCGCCACCAAATCTCACTTGTAACATCCTTTATGGATTCTACATACAAATATGTATTATTCATACACCAATTTGTAAGTACATCCTCTACTTCATCCTCATATAGATCTACATTTACTACTTCATGGAAATTAAAAATTTCCATTTGCAAGATCTTTTCTTGTTTTACATCCTCTTCCATTCTCACCAAAGAAGATAAAGAATCATCACAACTAAGTTTTGTTATGCCTTGCATAACCACCCCATTTTATTCTGGAACAAAACGAGTCCCCCTTTTCTTTTTGTTTTTTTTGCCTTTGGTTGTTTGGTTTGGTCTTAGGAGTTCTTTTGTTTTCCTCTTGAGTTTGTCTTTTGTCCTGTCAAAGTTTGGTTCTTCCTCAGCCAGAGTTGGGCTTCTTTTTGTTAAAATTGAAGGCATGATGAACAATAGTGTATTTTATATGCTTTGAGGACTAATGGAGGCATTTGTGTTGCAGTATTAAATCATGCACTTGATGATATTTCTCAAGGAACTTAGCTAGAAAGCATACCTCAGTCACATTTGGTATAAAACTCTTCAAAGGATAAA
>VDFB02098752.1:0-17654 GCA_007258455.2 Sequoia sempervirens
TATTTTATATTTGCAATCTATTTTCATATGTAATGGATAAAATTCACAATTTTACATTTTTCATGTTCTTCTATAACTCTTAGCATGAGCAGTTAAATTGAACTAAGTTTATTTATTTTGAAGTATGATTTTCAAGAAATAGGGAAAACCCAAATTTTCTAATTGGACATCCTTCTTATATGTTCTCAGGCCAATCTCACCCAAAGCCATCAGGAAACGTGGGGTACCTATTGGGGCTGCCAGTCTTAAATCAAGATATGGAGGTACTTGAAGGCTACTGGTATAAGTATATAATTATGTGTGGGGTGAACTAGTGGGGTTGGGTCAAGGAGGAGGAATATGGAATGGGAGCAGCACAAAAGAGTAAGTGTATAAATCCAACTGTGTCCTCTACGTTTGTGGGACAGTGTGGGGATGTTCTAACTCTGCCATGTACATCTATGGGACACTGATTTATAATGATCTATCCACAATATCCAATCATCAAACCTTGAGCTATGGGTAAAGAACAAATAAATTAGCTTTCTAAGAAAATTTATAATTAAATATCATGGTGAATGAAGGAAAGATGGAAGATCAAATTTTGTGGGTAGAGGGACAAAGCTAGAAAGCATGTTTGAAGGATTCCTTGTGCTTATAGAAAGGGTAGATTTGAGAGGGAATTTTCATGAAGTGAAGTTGATTGCAAATAGGGAGTTTGTAGTGCAAGATTTTCCCAGAGGGAATCAACCTTAGATTTTAATAGGCAAGCATTGAGGGACATCCACTTGGTAGTGAAAAAGGAAGAATTGCGCTTGGATTTTAGTCATTAAGTTGCATTTGAAGAAGAAGGGATTTAAGTAACTTCAAGGGGATAGACATATTTTTTTAATTCAAGGTGTCATTATCTGTATCTCTCTCTTATTCACTCCATCTCTCCCTCCATCTCTTCTAATCTCTATATATATCCGTCACTACCTCTCTCTATATATCACTTCCTATATCTTTATCTTATTATATCTCCATCTACTCCTCTCTTATTATTTCCCTCTTTTAATCTCTCTCTTATTCACTCCATCTCTCCATCCATCTCTCCTGCTCTCTCTGTATATACCTCTCTACCCCTCTCTATATATCACTTCCTATATCTTTCTTACTATATCTCCATCTGCCCCTCTCTTATTAGTTCTCTCTTCTTCACTCCATCATTCCCTCCATCTCTCTCTCTCTCTATATATATATATATTCCTTTCTATATTTCTTTATATATCACTTCTTATATCTTTATCTTTCTATCTCCCCATCTCCCTCTTTCTATCTCTATGTATCCCCCTCCCTCTTCCTATCTCCTTCCATATCTCCCTCTCTCTATATATTTATCTCTCACTCTCTCTCACTTTCACCCCCTCTATCTTTCCTAAGTTATATCTATCTCTCTATCTCTCTTTTTTTCTATCCCTATCCCTCCCTTTTCCTATCCCTATCTCTCCCTCTCTCCCTATCACTCCCTCTTTTTATATCTATGTACTTCACCTCTCTCCTCTCTTTATTTCTCTCTATCCCTCTCCCTCCTCTCTCTATTGAGACCTTTGTTGTACCTATCGGTGTCTAGAATGGCCTGCAATTGACTGACATATCTTTGGCTCCAAATGTGTGCAAGGAGAGTGATGGGAAGAGAAGTTGAACAAGAGTTAGGGAGATAAAGGCATGAGAGATAATAGAGATAAAGAGACATGGAGAGACAGAGGGAGGAGTCAGAGATAAGTGACGCGTAGAAAGATGGGTAGAGATATATCCCATGGACATGTGCCATCTTTAGATTGTTGGCACATAATAGTTTATCAAAATCTGATCTTTATTTTCCTTTATATCTCTTATTTTCTCCCATCTCCTATCTCTCTCTATTCCCCTCTATAAATGTATCTCTTTTTCCTTGTCTATCACCTCTCTATTTATCTCTTTGTTTACTTTTCCTTTTACATCTCTTTGTTTCCTCTATCACTTTTTTTCTCTTTCTCTCTTCCCCCCTCTCTCATAATTTTGTATCTTTCCCTCTATATCTCTTCTCTCTTCTTTGTGAGCTCTATCTCTCTTTCTATATTCCCCTCTCTATGTTGCATAGATTTTACTAATGACACCAAAGAAAATAAAATATTAAATTTGTAATAAAGAGGCATCTTCTCTTCAAAAGAACAAGTTGGATCTACTTCCGTGGACAACATTTTCTAAGGATTTCTTTGATATAAGTAATTTCTAATCTTGATAGATAATAATTCTTCAAGTGCATTTGTATCAAGATACCAATGAACATTTCATCTCATTACAAAAGAAGGGCCCATTTCTATCATCACAAAATTGTATCAATAATCAAGTTAAAATGTACAATACAACATAGCTTACCACTAAAAATGATTTGGGAAAATTAATTCTAAGCTATATGGTATCCATCATACCTACATATCAGCCTACACTGAGGTCCTTATCAATGCATCGACTAGAAAGAGCTTCACCCATCATTTTTTGGGTAATAAGTAATGAAGCTTTATAACATGCAACCTACATTACTTGGAGACAAAGTACACAACCCACATTTTCAAATTGAATCTAATGGGTAGCACTTAGAGCCTAAGCTCAAAATGATCAAATTATGTGGGAGAAAATTGTTTAGTAGAATTCCTAAAGATGAGTTTTCATGGCTTTCTATGGTCATAGAATATGCATAAATTGGATTTGTTGAAAAGTCCTTGAACTTTAAAGAAAGTGCAATTGACATGTATAAAGTTAGTCTCAATTTTTTTTCCCTAACTTCACCTTAATTGTGCCAAAATATGAGCTCTATAATAGGGTATGGTCCATCTATATCAGCATAATGGAAGGTGATTTTTTAAGATGTTATACATGCAATTTTACCAATTAATCTCTCGTCTCTCGATATCTATTTCCTTTTATCTCTATTATATCTCTCTCCCTCTACCTCTCTACATCTCTCTATATCTATTTCTCTCTCTATGTGTGTGTGTCTCTCTATCTCCTTCTTCTCTCTTTATATATCTGTCTCTTTTCAAGTCCTCTCTATTTGTTCTTTGTCTCACTCCATTTTTTCCTATGTCTCAATTAGGTTTTGTTTTAGTTGTGTTTGGATCTCTGTAAGATGATACATCGTCGATTTGAAGCTATCACTTCTCCATTGAGACTTTTGTTAAACAAAAGACATAATTTACTAAATGGCCTACCAATTGACCTCATGTACTACAAAATTTATGCAAAAAACAGACCAACATTTTTTCTAACTAACCTTCCACACCTCTTTGACGAATACATTACACATCAATTATATAATAAAAAATATATATGCCAATGTGATTATACTATGTATATATATATTAACAATTATTATATATTTAAATATGTAATAAAAATATAAATATAATTATAACTATCATGTGCTCATAATGTATGAAAAAATAGACCAAAATTTATCCTAATTGACCTTCCACACTTCTTAAAGCGTACCCATTTACTTGCGCTTAAGGTGCGATTGCTACCTAGTTTTAAGTGGATTTGGTTTGGGTTAGGATAACATTAGATTTCTAAAAGTCATATAGGCGGTATTATGTCTCTCTAGGGTTAGGGTTTGTGTGAAAGAGATAAAGAAGACTTGTGTGTGCCACCTTCATATGATGAGAAATTTTTCAGGTAAGTTATCCTAATTGACCTTCCATACTACTTCGGCGTACCATTGCACGCTTAGGTGCGATTGCTAGTTTTAGTCGTTTGGTCTTTGGGTTAGGATGACATTGGGTTTCTAAAAGGTCATAGACGGTATTATGTCTCTCTAGGGTTAGGGTTTGTGAAAAGATAAAAAGAAGACTTGTATGTGCGCCGCTTCAGATGATGAAATTTTCAGGTAAACAGAGTAATCGGGATTGTTTTTCATTTTTGTTACAGTTTTGATATTTATGCCGAGTGGTGTGGTTGAGCTTTTAGGTGCCGCAACTGTGTATCACAAGGTACGATGGAAAATTACTCTGGAATTTCCTGTCTAGAATGGACGGAATTGGAAAGATCGGTAAGCAAAATTATAGAAGAACTTTTAAAAATTTCAGCAGTGTGAAACTTTTCAAATTTAAAAATATAGCTATTAGTTTAACATGCTATTCAAGCTTTTGAATTGGTAAAACAGGACGTGAGTTATTTTTCTCAAATTTAATAAAATTAATTTTACAAGGCAAAGCCAGAGCATATTTTAGTTTAATTTTTACTATATTAGAGCCTGAAATTTTTCCCCTATTTTAATTGCATATTTAGTTTTTTCTTCACTTCTATTCAACCGGACAGTGAGTGTTGGTAAATACTATGAAAACTGTGGAAATAGGCGAAAATAGGATGCATTCATAAGCCAGTAAGAGGCGGAAAAACAAGGGGCCGAGATTTTAGTCTCCTCTAGTCGCCACACCAGATCAACCCTTTCCACTCTCCCTTGTTTCCGACCTGTTACCAAAAAAAATTAACAAATAAAGCAAAGAGAAAAAAATCATTAGCGACCTGCAGGCTGAGTGGAAGGAGGGGCGATCTGCCGGCAGCCTTCATCCCCACGCCTCTGTTTTTCTGTGAGCGTTGCGATGGGATTAGGGTTGTGTAGATGAAAGCGTAGGAAGTTAAGCACCCAACAAGTGGTAGGGCAAAGTAAAATTAATAGTGTTTGCAAGTTCAGTAAGTTCTTTTAAAAGAATTGCTTGCCTGCCTTGATCGGCCAAGCTGGGTTAGGTGGTAGTTTTTACTGTATGCGCCCAACTTGGAGTATTATGGCACGCTCGTTGTAAAATTATAGTTGCAATTTTAAATTACCATGCCTTAAATTATCACTTCCTTGACATGGTGGGTATTTACTACGGGCATAGGAGTTGCTAGTTTTTTTTAATGTTAATTGCATTATTAATCTTTTTAAATCCATATCCGTTAAACCATAAAGATACACTTTGTAAAGTATAATTAAAGAAGTAAATTTAGTAACTAAGTCAAGTGAATTTTTGGATTATGTAATTTGATTTTAGTATTTTAGAAGGTTATGATTTTATATATATGTAGATTGGACTGAATCAAAGTGAAGGATAACAAACTACACTTAAATTTTATGTCTTAAGTGGATAATCAAATTAATTGTCCCCTATAAAAAAATGATTATGATGGTTCGTAATATATATACAACTAAAGTCATTAGATAGAATAAGCTAAATATTACATTTTAATAAATTTAAATTGTGTTTTGTTAAGTTGTGCATAGATACTATTTATGAATAAATTTTAAATAATGAGATTTGGAGATATTCACAATTATCAAGTATTAATGAAATTAAATTGTGAAATGTGGAGACACTCATAAAGTAAGGTATAAAGATCACGATATTGATTTTAATTTAATAATAATGAAATCTAGGTTGAATTAGATTTATGTAATGTCCACTACTTAGAGTAAGCCTGAATTTGCCTTAAGGGACAATTACACAACATAAAATTGTTTTACAAACGATATTCTATAGTAAATTATATAATAGATATTAAACTTAAGAATGAATGAACTACTAATATCTATAAAAAAAATGAACTTAAACTTGAATCCAATATATAGACTCTTTTCAATAACCAATCATGGTAGGGATTGTAAAGAAGCACATAATAGGATGCCAAAAAAGTTACTCATTGCAATTAAGCCCAAGGGTGTGTTCATACCCCCTGGCCCCAAGTGGCAAGAACATCCAACCAAGATAGTTCCATCCAACATAGGGTAGCATACTTACATTATGAAAACCTATACAATATTCATCTCAATTAAGCCCAAGGGCGTGTTCATACCCCGCTTGGCCTCAAGTGACATGAACATCCAACCAAGACAATTCCATCCAACTTAAGGTGGTGTACTTACATTGAAAGAACCTATATTGCCCTTCCCTACACATGATTGATTAAAGAGAAGGGTGTAGATTATAATAATATAAATAAATTCACTATTTCCTTTATTTGCCAATTTAGACATAACATCTCACCTTATTGCATATGTCATTATGAAATTATCTCTACATATATTTAATATTATACATTAAATGCATATACAATCAAATGCATACCAATCACTTAGTGTATTAATAGTTGTTACGTGTTTGAATGTAGATTTCTATTATAGTTATTATCTTATTTATAGTCTACGACTTACTCCAATAATTTTCTTATTGCAAATAATATTTATTTTCATAAGTATCTTGTATTCTACTTTCTTATTTTCTTCTTTCCAAATCACATTCCATTCTTTGAAGTCCTTTGCAAATGATTTTACTTCCCTTATATATCCCCATGTCTAAGTGAAATGATGCATCTCTTAGAAAGGAGACAACTATTTGAATAGATTTGTCTTTTAGTTAACAAATTTGTCTTAGCATCAATCACTACCTTCATGAATCTTAATTATCTTTAACAATTACTCTAAAGATAATCATTGTGTATAACGATGATCATTGTCTTTAGATGACCATAATCACTACCTTTATTTATTTATTTTAATCATACACCTTTCACATACTAAATCGTTGCTTTTATTGTATATGAATCACTCGATTTCTTTAATTTATTAATAGCTTAATCTGAATGATTAATACATGCATATATTGTATTTTGTTGCCTTTTATGAATCTTTGTCTCTTCCTTATACATATTAATGGAATGTCCCCTTTTGGGATTGCCCTAAATCTTACCCTAGAATCACATGTTTAATGTAGTTAGGGTTATAACTTACCAATTAAATGTTTTAAGATAGATAAGTCTTGGTTTAGGTCATGCAATCATGTTAGATAATATTGGAAATATAATTCATATGATCAAAACATATATAATAAATGTCTTATCTATTTAAAGCTTGTAAAAATATATAATTATTTCAAACTATATAAACTACACAATATCCATAATGCATATTGGAAGTTTGATCATAATAGGACGTGGATGAGAAACATGATAAGTTTGCTCAAAGCTATCCATACTAGGCCCAAGAGTGGATATACCATCCCTCTTGGCCCCAAGTGGCAAACCCTCGACCATCCAACATGGGGTGACATACTTAGTGGATAAACTTATATCTGCTTTCTTTATCTATGTTGCCTTATCCATTCTTATGATTGAGGGGTAAAAGTACAAACCTATGTCACTTTCGACCAACTAAACGATTTCTATTGAATCATTTTTGGTTGTAAAGGGTTCTATCGAGAGGGTTTCGATTGAAACCATGCAGTAGTGACATGGCGATGATGTGGTGGTCTATTTTCAGCCTAAAAGGTTTTGGCTTAATAGGTCTTGATCAAAACAGGCAATTTCTTTTTTTTTTTAAAGTGGGCGGCCTTATTTTTTGCCAACAAAGTTTGCAACTGTGGTCATGCCACTTCATTCCTCATTTTTCTTCCAAGGGCAACTGCACGTTTAACTCTCATTGCCTTATAGCTTTTTGTTGGGGTTGGAAATGCAATCATCAAGTTCCTAATTTCACAAATTTATTGTTTCTTGATTCCCATTCCAGTTAAGCTTGAAATGGTTAAAGCTCATTAAACATAAGTTGTATGTGAGTAGATTTAATTTATACTTTAAATTTTTCAAGAAGCAGATGGATTCCTTACATCACAGACTCTCACAAAATAGAGTTTTAGCTTCTAGATTTGTTGTTCAAACAACCATGAAAGATATGGTTTAAAAAATAAAATTAAGAAGACCAGGAAAATGGAAACCTGAATGCAAGATGTTCTAATCATTTGAGTTGATCAAGATGACATGTACACAATGACATTAACTACTAATAATTAAAAAGATTCATGAAAATCTGCACCTTTCTACATTTAAAGTTTGAACTAAAAATGTATTTAGCTAATAAGATACCTCAACTACAAAGAAGGTCAAATCTAAATTTATGTGAAAAACATTTTGGAAAGCTAGAACTTACTACTTGTAAGGCTTGATTTAGGAACAAATTTAGTTAAAAAACACCTCACCTACAAACTAACAATAAAATCTAATGATATATGAAAATATTCGTTTGTAGCATAGATACAAATCAGATATCCACAAATATAAATTCTATCAAAATCTTTGAAAAAAATCACAATTAGATAACTTCATAACTTATGTACACAAAGAATGTCGGTATTGGCATGGTGTGATGGTTTATAGGTGGTATTGTTATTCTTGCCACCAAGGTTCAAACCCCATTGGGGTGGTATTGTTGAATGGTTGTATCTGGTTCATAACTCCAGTCAAAAGCGTTTACCCCTTGAATAAAATAAAAAAAACTTATGTACACAAAGAATGATTGGAATCTCTCACATTTTCATTTTGATGTAGAGATGCTTGAAAAGGGACCTCATAGTGTATCCTTGAAGGTCCATCGTATTGATTATCGCAACAATAAGAGTATGGCAAACTTCATTTGTGACATAACTCCCAGCATGAAAGCGTGAAAATTGAATAACAAAAAATAAATTGCTTAAAATTCGTCTCATGCATTTCAACAAGATCAAATACTAAATACAGATGAATATAAGTAGAAACATTTCATTAAATAGAGAAGAATACACACTTAGAAGTGGATGAACTTTCTGTTGTTGTGGGTTAGAAACTATTTTGCAAAGATTGAAAGTATTTTCCTATCAAATATTGATGCCAAGCAAAACTTGATGTTGAAGACAAAACCAATTTATTACTACATATTTCATATAATAATAATAGCACATCGTGAAACCTTTAATGCGCTATATAAAAAAATCACTTGAAGCTATGTTTATGATCAAATCTTCTATTAGCATATTACCATGATATGAAGCCTAATACATGATTGGTTGTCTAGGGAAACATGGTTGTGCCCTATGGGTAAGAGTAAGAAGATAAGTCCACGAAACGTGGAAGTTTTTGCCTTTGGAAAAAAATGAAATTGGCTTTGCCAAAAACGAGATCCCACTTTAAATGGGATCTAATAGATCCCACTTTTTAATAAATGGGATCTTGCTTTAAAAAATGGGATCTTACTTTTTTAATAAATGGGATCCCACTTTTAAAAAATGGGATCTTGTTTAGCTTTAGGATTCAGAGCCTAAATTCTAAACGAGATCTCATTTATTAATGGGTCTTGAATCGGCGGATGGGAAACGAGATCCCAATCTTTACAAAACAAGACCCTGTTTTAAAAGTGGTATTTATTTTTAAAAATGAATGAAACTCGGTTATTCACAAAGCATGGGATCCTGATTTTCCAGAGACGACATCAACCTCCAAGTACGCCTCCACCCCCAATGTTTTTGCTTTTTTTTTTGTTTTTTTTGAAATTTTTAATACAATTATAGATTTTAGCATTTTTTTTTCAATTTATTTAGCGTTTTATGTATTTTATTTACCTGTAATAGAAGAAATGATGATTTGTAGAAGTAGAAGAAAAAATGAAATGAAACCCTTGAGATATTGAATAGAAATAAAAAATCAACCTTAAATCATATATTAAGAACAAAATTTAGCTTTTGAAACCTAAATTGTTCAATCAAACCAAAAAAATTGCATTTGAAAACCCTAAATTGAAAGGAAACAAAAAAATTGCATTTGAAAACCTAAATTGAAATGAAATAAAAAATTACATTTGAAAACCCTAATTGCTTTTTGAAATAAATTCAAATCAAACAAAAAAATTGCATTTAAAACCCTAATTTGAAATGAAACAAAAAAAATTGCATTGAAAACCCTAATTGCTTCTTGAAACCCTAAATTGAAATTATACAAATCATTTTGTATTTGAAAACCCTGATTTCAAGCTCGAGAATATTTGATAATGGAAAAAATTCATTTGCATTATATGGAGACAAGTATGTAGGCATGCTTATGGAAGAAATTATTTGATAGATTTAGGTTGATACATAGTAAATTAAGGTCCTTGATATTGACAATGAAATAGGATTTGATAAATAGTGTACATTTAAATGTGTATTCATCAAGAGACACAATCAATTAAACATTATGAACATAGATATAATTAGAATGGAAAACAATATGTTAAACTTTACTTGTGGGACTAGTGGATCGTTACAATTTTTATAAATTTTCAATGTTTGTTTGCAAATTTAGTTAGCAAATTCCTAAATCCTTGTACAATTCATTTCCAATTGTCACTTCATTAGATAATATTTGCATTTATTTCTATTTTATGTTTTGATCTCTCTTAGTCATGCCTTGTTTCCATTTCTTGTTTGCATGTGTTGTCTCTTGTCTTTCGACAATCTTAACTCTCATTCTAGTCAATTAGTTGTTAGTTGGGCTTCTAGTTTAGTCTAAAATCTCAATTTGCACTAGTTACCTAGACACTAAAAAAATCTAAATATTTTATTTTCTTTCTTTTAGGTTCGTTCAATTCCAAACAAATCCAAAATAAAATAAGATTTTGGATATTTGGGAAAATTCAACATTAACTAATTTTATTTGTACATTTTATATCATAAAATTTATTTAAGTGGGAAATATTCAATACATACATACATATATACATGTTAAATAAAATAATCTTATAGTCAATTAAAAAAATATCAAGCTAAAGTATGCATCAAATTCAATCTTAATAATACATAATTGTGTTTCTATTACGAAAATATTTAGTCTACTCATAAAATAAAAAATATTCATAAACTAATGTTCTTGCATATGTGATGAATCAAAAATATTAACCCCCTTACTTGTCATCCTATTATCCTAAACCCTAAACTGATGTCTTAAGGGGTCCTAATATGCCATTTTTTAAGGGGATCAAAGAAGTTCTCAAAATTTGGTGAAGTTGCCCAAGGCAACCAAATTTAACAATAATAAGACCGTGCAAGGTTATAATGTGAATGAGATTTCATGAGAGGTCGGTTAGTCGAAACGAGAGCTATCTCAATCAACTGTTCCACAAGAAAATGGTGTTCACTAACTTGCAAGTCCATTATTCCAAGGGCCACCCAAACTTCACCCTAAACCCTAAAGCATTCATTTTTTCCTAGGACCTTAAAATGAAATTTGGTTGCCTTGGGCAACTCTACCAAATTTTATTCTCTTAAGCCATGTCATTTTGTCCCAAGGCCTTACTACATAGATCCTCTTGTGTCTGTACCCTAAACCTTAAACTCTAAACAAACCTAATCCCTAAAGAGCCATCATTTTGTCCCTAAGACCTTAATGGGGAATTTGGTTTGCCTTGGGCAACTTCTTAGAATTTTATTCCACTTAAATTTAATGTCATTTGTCCCTAGGACCTTACTACATAGATCCCCATGAAGCCATCCTATTACCCTAAACCCTAAACCCTAAAGCATTCATTTTATCTTTGGACCTTGTGGGGGAATTTGGTTGCTTTGGGCAACTTCACCAAATTTTATTCCCTTAAGCCATGTCATTTTGTATACGTAGATCCCCTTAAGCCATCCTATATTAATAGTTAATTGTTTTTCATTCAAGTAACATGCTTTAGACATAATTGAGGCTTACACATTTTATCATTTATATTCAATTAGGCCATTTATATTGAATGGCTTAAGGGTATTTCCTAAACATGTATCTTACATTTTGAAATTACAAATCTAATGCAAGTTCACTTATATCTTAGAGATCATGGATCAATTCAATAATATATGTAATCCACCTCCACGCCCTCCATCTCCACCATTGTCACCTTCACCTCCACCTCCACCTCCACCCACTCCACTTCATAACCCCCCACCTCCTCCACTTGAAACTGATGGTGCTCGTTTGCAAGCACGGATCAATGACGATGTTAGAACCATTTATTCAAAATGAAGAATGTATTGCACCACCTTTGAGGCTTTTTGCATCTAGGATGCAAAATGTTGTTGATGTTGTTAGGGCTATGGACGGGGTCTTAGATGAGCATCGACGATGGCTAGAGGAGAGGAGAAAGTATGATTCTGAAAACGAAAACACAAAGAAATTAAGAGATGCAGTAGAGAACCGCAACACTTTATAAATTAAGACAATGATCTTATAGTTATGAATTTATGAATTTGGTTTGATGGATATTTTTAGTGATGAATTTATGAATTTGGTTGGATGGATATTTTTAGTGATGAATTTATGAATTTGGTTGGATGGATATTTTTTAGTGTTGAATTTATGAATATAATAACTTATAATGATGAATTTATAATAGTATATATTTAGCCGATAGGCTATTGTGGGTGGGGAATCCCACCGGATTAGTCTGTTGTCTGATGCCGAGAAATTTCTAAAGTTTTTATTTGTTGGTTAATGGGTATTTTTGATTTCACACATTTCCTCATAGATTTGTCACTAGGTAGGGCTCGGAGCCCCCTGTGCCGTTCTACGCCATTCTTGGGGTCTTCGTGTCTAACCTGCCATTTAATAAGTCACCAAATCTTCACTGCAACTAATAAATGTCAAGCAACCTTAAGATGGCTTTCACCTGGACGTAAGGCATAGGCAAGGCGAACGAAATTTGGTTGCCCGCGACATATTGACATCCAGTTGAGTGGCTTCGCAAGTATTCTCTCGAGCTCCCTCAGTGTTTTTGTTTTAAAGCCTAGATTCTCCAAGCATTATCTTACCTACTACTTCATCTTGTTTTCTCTTTCAAGTCTATGTGGCAAACAAGGAGGAGGTTTGAGGCTCAACATCCGCCCATTCGTTTCAGGTCTATATACTTCAATCATAATCTTCTTTCGTTATTGTTGTTTGCCATTCATTTATTCTATGTATAATTGGTGACCTGTAGATTGAATTTATTGGGGTATAGGGTTTCTTGTTTAAGTTTGTTAAGATTTCAAAAACCTTGAATTGTTAATAGAGATGCATCCTTTTTGTGTAATTATCGTGCATTGCCCAGATTGACCACAGTTTTGCTCTTCTTTCTATGGGATTTTAGATATTTGGCATTGCTCAGACTACCTTTGCAAATTAGTTGCATGGTTGCCTTGCTAGGAACAACATACATTCTTAGGGCAGAATCAATCTAGATATTAAACACTTATTATTTGATTTTTTCTTTGAAATAACAACACACTACTTCTTGGTGCAGGAAGTTCAATTTCTTTTATATAAAAACTTGCTACAAAACTAAAATACAACCATTTATTTTCTTATTTATTTATTTTACATTTTTTTTGCTTAGCCATATCTCTACTTGCGAAGGTTGTGGGAACTAATTTCAATTATTAAATACTAAAGTAGGTGACCAAATATATGAGAACGCCGATATATGTGGGAGAAATAAGTTAGTAAACTATCATAATGAGTTTCTTAAAATATTCTACTTCATAGAGAGGTTAATACTTAGGTTAAACATGAAAACGTGCTTCGGGAGGCATTGAAGGAATGAGCAACAATCCAAACATAATAAGAATCCCATCAGAGATGTTTATGTTTGAGCATACTAAAGAATTTTAGGTTACCGAAAACTCTTTATTCTAAAGAAATAAATGTCACACTCAAATCATAATTTAGTTGTAAATTTTTAAATTATGAGTTAATTGTATTGGAAAAATAAAATAAGAGTTTGAATTATTTCAAAATAATTTTGATTAAAAAGATTGCATTACGATCTTTATTAATAATTTTTAGAAGAATGTTTATATATATGATTTTTGAGTGGAAAAAATAACTTACCACCTGCATACATTATCACCATCTCTAGTAGCTCCTTTGAGGGAGACATTATAGGACCAAAACCTAATGCTTCTCCTTCCTCAACATCAAATTCAACTTATGTTAATTGGGTTGGCATGTACCAGAACAACATTGTAGTTTTTGCAAAGAACATCATGAGAGGTTGTCACGACGCTATTGAAGGTGCTAAGAAGACATGTGAGGATGCATGTCATGTGCAGAACCATGACATTGAAATGGTGCAACAAGCAGTCCAAAAATTTCATGCAACATTTATTGTTCTAGATGCGTATTGCGAATTCCTTCAAGCATTTAAATATGATGCGTTGTATGGCATGGGCAATGCTACTAGGATTAAGGAAGATTTTTTGAAACTCCTGGCAGACATACAATAGACTATAAATAGCTTGCTTTTGATTGCTAATTATTTTTTGTGATGTTGGGGAAAATGGTTCCCCTCTTGATACAAAATGAAGACATCAACTGATGATCATCAAATCCCTTTTTTTTGCTAGGGCGATAAATAGTGAAACCATGTATATTCTATCACAAGATATGCTATAGTGGGAAGAATGTACAACTCCCCCCTATCTACTACTTAGTCCTTTGGTCCCTTCCATTGTAAAGATACGTTAAACAATATTATAGTTAACTCGATATTTCTTAGTGTGATTTTTGTGTTTGCTTAACTTCATTTATCTTTTAGCTATTATAATCACAAGTATACACATGTATCTTCCAACTATTATAATCAAAACTATACACATGCCATGTACACAATTGTCAAAAATGAGTATAGCGCATAATGAATTGCATAAAGAGTATCTATTTTTTTTGCTCGCTTCCCACAATGAGGTAGAAGTTAATAGATAGTGTACAAAATTTAATTATTCTAGGTGCACTGCTACCTGCACCCATCTGAATGTTGTTGTTAGGTTCTTGTTTGGCCTACTCTACTATTTCTAGCAAGTAGTTGCTATTATTTGATGGGAAGGTTGTTGTATCGACTTCTTTGCAAAACACCTTACATCCAATACACTTTTGCATGTATTGTTTTGTAGAGGGCAACACATCATGCTCACAACCAACATATGGACACAAGCAGAACTCATAAATGGAGCTCTAGGTGAAGTTGTTGAGATTATTTACAGCCCTGGTTCCAAACCGCTAGATGTTCCAATGTATGTTGTAGTAAGGATCAATAATTATAGTAGACCACCATGGAATGAATGACCCCAAAAGTATATCGATAATACTTGTATTGTTGGGTAGTTGAATGCATATTCCACTCACAATGGCATGGGCTATTACCATACACAAATCCAAAGGACTAACGCTACAAAAAGCAATGATCAACATTGGAAAAATAGAAAGGCAAGGACTAACATTTACAGCTATATCTAGAGTCAAATCGTTGAACAACCTTTGCATTCACCCAATGTTCTCTTTTGAGAGATACGCCAAAATGCAGAACAATCCATACACAATTATGAGGAAAAAAGAGGAAGCTCAATTACAACAACTATCTCTAAGAAATGAAGGTACGCAACTCTTATCCCTTTTTCCCTCACATCTCTCCCAGTTATTGTCGGAGCATCAATTCCACTTTTACAAATTTCTCTTTTGTAGAAATTTGTTACAGACCATGACAAAATCAACTACAAGGGTAAGTGCACAAAGTTGAGTCCATGAAATGTGGAAGTTTTTGCTGTAGCCAAAAAAGCAAAATCTACATTGCAAAAATGGGATTCCGAACCTAAATGTAAAACAGGATCTCACTTTTTAAAAATTGGGATCCTGTTTGTTAAAGGGTCCTAAACCGATGGACAGGGAACAAGATCTCGATTAGTACGAAACAGGATCCCGATTTATAAAAATCGGGATCTCATTTTGTAATAATCGGGATCTCGTAAATCGGGATCTCATTTTGCAATGGTATTTATTTTTTAAAAATGAACAAACCTGCATTTTACCAGCGCATGGGATCCCAAGTTGTGAGCGATAGTGACCACCAAAAACAACCTCCAGGTACTCGTCCACCCCTATTTTTTTGCATTTTTTCATTTTTATTGAAATTGTCAATAAAATAATTGATTTTAGCATTTTTTTTAAAATTTATTTGACGTTTTAAGCATTTTATTTCCTATTATAGTAGAAATGAGGAATTGTACAAAGAGATGAAAAAATGCAATGAAAACTGAAGATATTGATTAGAAACAAAAAAACGAACCTTGAATTGTATTTTAGAAACAAAATTAGCTTTTAAAACCTAAATTGTTCGATCAAACCAAAAAAATTGTATTTGAAAACCCTAATTGAAACAAAACAAAAAAAATTGCATTTCAAAACCCTGAAATTGAAATGAAATAAAAAAATTGCACGTAGGCAAACCCTAATCAAGCTTTTTGAAACCCCCGACCAAATCAAACAAAAAAATTGAATTTGAAAACCCTAGTTTGAAAATGAAATGAAAATTGCATTAAAAACCCTTATTGCTTAGAAATTGAACCCTAAATTGAATTGAAAGAAAAAAAATTAAGTTAAAACCCTAAATTGAAACGATATGTTAAACATCAAACTCAATCTTACCAAAGTCTATACTATAAGCTTTATTACATAAATAGTCAATCTATTCATAAAATAAAAAATATTCATAAACTAAGCACTAACTTGCAAGTCCATTATTCCAAGGGCCACCCAAACTTCACCCTAAGTTCGCTAAACCCTAAACCCTGAACTCTAAAATCTAAACCCTTAACACTAAAGCATTCATTTTGTCTTAGGACCTTAACATGAAATTTGGTTTCCTTAGGCAACTCCACCAAATTTTATTCCCTTAAGCCATGTCATTTTGTCGTAAGACCTTACTACAAAGATCCCCTTAAGCCATCCTATTACCCTAAACCCTAAAGACATCATTTTTCTTAGGTTCTAATAGGTTTGGTTGCCTTGGACAACGTCACCAAATTTTATTCACTTGAGCCATGTCATTTTGTCCTAGGACCTCACGAGACATAGATCCCCTTAAGCCATCCTATCACCCTAAATAGTAAATTGATGTCTTAAGGGGTCCTAATATGACATTTTAAGGATCAAAGAAAGTTTAAAATTTAGTGAAGTTGTCCAAGGCAACCAAATTTAACAATAAGATTGTGCAAGATTATAATATGAATGAGATTCATGATCTAGGCTGTCACCAAGCAAGAGCTATCTCTAATCAACCTGCTCCACAAGAAAATGTTCTTCACTCAACTTGCAAGTTAATTTATATTCCATGTATCAATTCAAAACTTTACCCTAAGTTTTAAAACTTCTAAACCCTTCAACTCTAAAATCTAAACCCAAACACTAAAGCATCTATTTTGTCTTAGACTCAGTCGAAGTTTTAGCCTTAGGCACTCCACCAAATTTTATTCCCTTTAAGCCATGTAGTTTTTCATAGCTTCTTACATAGACTCTTTTAAGCTATCCTCACTCTTAAACCCTAAACTCTGTAAACTCTAAAACCCTAAACCCTAAAGCCATCATTTTTTCTTAGGCTCTTAATGAAATTTGGTTGCCTTGGGCAACTTCACCAAATTTTATTCACTTGAGCCATGTCATTTTGTCCTAGGACCTCACTAGACATATATCCCCTTAAGCCATCCTATCACCCTAAACTGTAAATCGATTTCTTAAGGGATCCTAATATGACATTTCTTAGGGGGATCAAATAAGTTCTCAAAATCTGGTGAAGTTGCCCAAGGCAACCAAATTTAACGATAATAAGATCGTGCAAGATTATAATATGAATGAGATAAATCATGATCTAGGTTGATTAATTTATGGTTTAGGGTGATAGGATGGCTTAAGGGGATCTATGCCTAGTAAGTTCTTAGGACAAAATGGCATGGCTCAAGCGAATAAAATTTGGTGAAGTTGCCTTGGACCTTAATGAAATTTGGTTGCCTTGGACATCTTCACCAAATTTTATTCACTTAAAAGCCATGTCATTT
>VDFB02098752.1:27689-59209 GCA_007258455.2 Sequoia sempervirens
AAAATGGGATCTCGTTTTATAATCAGGATCTCGTTCCCCCATATTAAATGTGGGGACCATTGACAAAGGAATGGGATCCCGTTATAAAGCGAGATCCTATTTCCCTATCAATGGTCACGACATTTAATATTGGGAAACGAGATCCTGCTTTACAAAACAAGATCCTGCTTTGTAAACGGGATCCCGTTTCCAAAATATATGAATTTGGATTTGCTTTATGAAGGGTGGGGTTTCTGCCTTGCCTTGTATTTTGGTTCGGGAAAAGCATTGGGAATCCGAACCTAGGCCTTCAACCTAGTTTGACTTGCAAGTTGAAGGTCATAACAATGTCAGAGAAAAATATCAAGTTTGGACATATGGCTGACAATGTTTTTTGTAGAATTTTTTGATGAAATTCAAACCCATTTTTAGATGAGACAATGCAGATTCCAAATATGTAATTCTTTTTATAGTGGATTATTTTCTATTTTTTCAATTAATTTACGATGAAGCTGAGTTATAAACTTTAAATATCGAGGGTTTTTATATTTTAATACATTTTGATCAACATAACATTTTTGACCGAATGGATTGCATGAGAAAAACTTGAACAATTCTTTTCAATTTAAAACAAATAAAAAATGATAAGTTAAGGTCATCTTATGCGTGTCGTACATGACGATTTTTCAAAATGACAAATATGCCTAATAAAAAATTAACAAAAAAAAAAAATTCAATAAAAAATTACAAAAAATATCGAGAACAAGCTTTAGTGAGTCACAAATCTTTTCCCAAAAGGATTTAGAAAAATATGATAATTTAGGTCAAAATATGGATGTCGTACACGTGCATAGTATGGTAAAAAAAAAAAGTGATTTTTAAACAATGGTTTTTAGAAACGCCCATTGAAACTCAATTCGTACAATCTGAGTATTGAAATAAATTACATATTTGGAAACTAGACTTCAAGTACTACATTTTATGATTAGTGACTTTTTTGAATATTCCATCTCTAAGTGTTTCAAATTTTAAGGTCAAATGTGTCAAATTCTGAAAATCAGGAAAAACACTCAACTTCTTGCCAGCACCCACAAGGATGAGATATCAAGACTCAAGCATACATATCACTTAACAACATCGACGTCATCAATGACTTCAGTATATTCAACTTCTTATGGTAATTTTGTTCATACATTGGCAAAAAAAATTTTCTAATAATAGTAATACTATAAATTAAATATGTAGAAATCATTATACAACTCAAAAAAAAAAAAATGCTTAAAACATTTCTAATTTTCCTCTTACATAATTATGCATTTCAGCGATTTACTTAAGCTACAATTTTTTGCCATAATTTGACACCTAATCAACACATCTAACCATTCCATTGCTTTTGTTCTATAGGTCTTAAAGACAAATGGCATATATCATAGAACCTCATTGTCAACCACTAACAATTGTATTATACATAACCAATCTCTTGAGTTAGTGATTTTGATGTGTCATAAAATAGTTTTTGTATTATAAAAAAATTTCATGCAACATGCAGTTTTCAATTATGTTACATTCGGTTACAAGGTATATCATTAACCAACAACAACTGTTCTTAATCCAATTGACCTTTTAAGTTATAGATTTTTCATTGTACAAAAAATATTAGGTTGTAAACCTATTTAGCATAGCATACCGATTTAAATTAAGTTTCATTTGTTCATATTCAAATCTTCTCGCATCCCATCATCAATTGACTTTTGCTATAAATAGTTAGTCTTAAGAAAAACAATTTACATTTTCTTGTGACTTTTTCCCCTGCCCTTCAATATATTGCCAGAGTATATCCTGCTATCGACGTAACCATTGCACCTCGTTCGGGTGCAAGTGCTATTTTATGACTATCTACTATCATGATTTCTCCTACTGGAAAAATGTAATTTATATATGCGTTAGACATAAATGAACTTTTTTGTGAATGTTTCAAGTTTATTTTTTAGTATGCACATGCATTAAAATTACATAGTTCTAGCTCTTAAATTTTGAATTTTTTATGTACACATAGTTTAGTTGAATGATGTATGCACGTATTATGCATCATATTTTTTATTTTAAATGTATGTACGTCTTAAATTTTGAATTTTTTATGTACACATAGTTTAGTTGAATGATGTATGCACGTATTATGCATCATATTTTTTATTTTAAATGTATGTACGTCTTAAATTTTGAAATTTTTATGTACACATAGTTTAGTTGAATGATGTATGCATGTATTATGCATCGTATTTTTTATTTTAAATGTATGTACGTCTTAAATTTTGAAATTTGTATGCACATGCTCAAGTTCAATCAATGTATGTATGTGTATGTATATGTATGCACATCCTATTTAAACAAATTTTCATGTACGTTTAAAATTTAACTATTTCTTGTAATTTTGTAATTTTGTATGTTAATTTTGTATAATTTAATGCAAGTGAACACTTATATATAGATATCATGATATCATGGATCAATTTGACATTGATGATATCATCAATCCACCATCTTAGCAACCTCCACCTCCACCCCCTCCATCTCATATCCCACATCCACCACCCATTGGATTAGATGAGGCTTGCTTGCGAGAACATATCAATGAATGTGTGACATCCATTCAAAACCATTTATCAATGCTATGCAAAATGAAGCATTGATTCCACCACATATGAGATATTTTGCATTTGTGATGCAAAAAGTTGCCGATGCCATTAGGAATATTGATTATGACTTAGATAGGCATCAATGAGATAGAGAGGAGATGTGATGATTTTATGCAAATGGTCTCTCATTTAAACAAATTTTAGACCTAAAAATAACAAAAGCCCATCTAGCCCCTTATTTTATCGACCCTAATACTCAGTAACCCATTCCTGCCACTAAATCTAGAATATCCATGAGGTGGTGTATACATCCATAGATGAGTGCACATTTTTGGGATTGATGGTATATGGTATTTGACAATCCACCACACGCTAATCTAGAGGTTCCATTATATTTTTTGAGGAAACTATATGTAGAGTTTGTTATGGGGCAAAAACCCAATTATTTTAATTTTAAGTCATTTCACGGTGTTGGTGGCGACATGCCACAACAGAGGTTAAGGGAAAGTGTTGGTCCCCAATGCCCCATGCATGCACAACCCCTTGTTGCTACTCTTGGTCCTTCCATTCCTGCACTTGTGCATCGTGTAGTGGTATTGAAATTAGGATCCCTTCGTACGCTCGTAGAAGACCTTGATCAGCATGCTTCTACGATAGTGGCTAGGGAGCATAGAGATCGCGATGATGGAGTGTTCTATAAAGTTGGTCCTAGTACTACTCCACGAGTGTCGACACCACACGTATGTACTAGTTTCCATCAGCTATGCTATGGACCTAATCAGGCCACACCTAGTTTGGGTGGACGTGGAGATTCTGATGGATCATCTGGTTGCCTCAATTCATTCGTAGAATTTCTTACTGCAAAGCATCACCCTGAGGATAGTGTGACACAGGGATAAATATGCATCTACATGTTGAATTTATAAGAATATTAATGAACATATATATCAAAAAAATTGCAATACATCTTAACAATCAATTTATTTGGTGTACATATGACACTAACAATGGGGCAATCATCTGCACCACGAGTAAATATGTCGACACCAGTCCTAGTTGACAACCCTTATGGGGTATTTTGATTTCAAATTTTTAAATTATATATGAAATAATTTTTAACTTGACTTTTAAATTTATAACTTAATCATGAACATATGAGTTAAATATTTATGTTGGTTTAGGGGAGTCAATCGACTTTCACGTCAATTCCACCCTAGGGGTTGTCAAGCACTCCTCCACTATCGAGCGTCGTAGATTAGGGGCATGTACTTTTATATTGTAAATTATTTAACTTACATTACTATAGTTACAATTATGAATTTGAATTCACTATATATCAAATGTGCATGTACACTTGTAAATATTATAAGCGTTAAATGTCTATATGTATGTTTAGGTTGATACGACAATAAGAATGGGCATCAAATGAGAATGTACACTTGTAAATATTATAAGTGTTATATTTCTATATCTATATGTAAACATTAGATATTGCAGCTACTCGTGTGGCCTCTGAATTTCAGGTTATTTAAAAAAGTTTTTATAGAAAATGTGCAAACTTGAATATATATATTTTAACCTAATTCAAGTATACATGCTTTAAATTTGATCTTGTAGGAATTTGTTAGTGCGACTTTCTGCCATGACTCAGTCATAGTTACACCTTCAGGCTCCAGATATCATGGTAATTTAAATTTTTGATTATATTTAAAGTCAATTACAAATTATACATTGTGAATAACTTTAATTAAATTTAAAATTGAATATATATATATATGAGCTCATACATGTTAAATTCTTTTTCTTTTATAGCATGAGACACATCTTGGAGTTGAGCATGTACAAACAAGTCCTGGAGTAGAGGGTGCACAACCTCTTACAGTATAATTTAAATATGATAAATTATAAATTAAATTGAATTAAATCATTTTTAATTGTAGACTTACATCTAATTTCAACTTTCATTCTCTTGTATATGTAGATTGATTTAGAGAATTTAGAGGTTGGTGCAGGTACACCAAAGCATCCAGAGCCAGATATGATGGTAATTTAATTTTATGATGAATTATAAATTAAATTGTCATTAAATCATTTCTAATCGTCTTACATTTGATTTCATCTTTCTCTTGTAAAGAGTGTTTCAGGCCATCGGTGTAGTCCGCATGGTGTGAAGAGATTTCTTGATTATAGAGATGATACATGAGCTAAACATGATTTTATGGGTTATATTTGATTATTTCATGGCCTACATATTTGGTTTCTCATGGACTTAATATATTGTTTCATGGACTTTATTTCATGTGTTGTACTTTGTTGGACTTTATTTCATGGGTCAAGTACTTTGTTGGACTTTATTTCATGGGTTGTACTCTAATGGACTTTATTTCATGGGTTGTACTCTGATGGACTTTATTTCATGCACTTAATATATTGTAAATAATGGACTTTATTATTGTTTAATTTTAATTTACACATGTACATTAATGCATTTTATATGAAATTTTAATATGTAATTGATAAGACATGTATTTGTACTTTTGAAAAGATTCATAGTCAAGACATTAATATAGGACATTAATGTGAAATTAAATATAAATATGAAATTAAAGTTGAAATTAATAAGACATTTTAATATTTGTACTTTACAAATTTAGTGATCCATACATGATATACATGATATACATTCAATAGATAGTGATAATTAGTCAATGAATTTGTTTAATTCACATCCTAATAGGATGTCTTAAGGGTTCCTAATACACAGGTTAGATCTAATAAAATAAGAAAATAAATCATAATCTACAAACAAAAACAATCCGTTTCTATACTACAAAGGATGAAATTTTAAGAAATAAACAATACCATACAAGATTAGAGAACAAAAGCATTAATAAATTCTATAAACTATACATAAATACCAATCAAAATGCAACTAGTTTTGCCAAAAAAATTGTTCTATAAGTATACACCATATTTCTTAGTTCTTTTACAACATAAAATTAAAAACCTTAATTATCCAAAAATAGGCTAAATTTTTGAAATTAAATCATGTACTCCCATATTTACAAATCATTCAAAGTGTTAGAGAAAACTTAAGAACATAAAAGTCCTCTTGACCTTATGTTCTACAAAAAACACTAATTTATAAGCTGTCAAAACAAATAATAACATCCAAGAAAAATACTACAACCTTCTTCCTCTACGTCCGCCCTTTCTTCTGGTACTATTGATTGGAATGGGAGTCACACACTCTGTCAAAAGAGACAACTAAGTTAATCTGCAAGTTTTTGATACATAAAAGTACATAGAGTATAATTGTATATGTACATGTATTTGTAATTTGTACAAAATGTCTAATTGTGTAAGTATGCATGTACATCTGAAACTTGTGCTCAAAATGTAGTAGGTCTTCACGCCACCTGATATAAAAATGGTACAAGAAATATCAATGAAATCATCAAAACATACATTTATTAATTTATATAAAACTATTTATATGTACACAACTCAAGTATTTGTATTTAAAAGTATTCCACATGTGTGTAGGTTGAATCTACATCCTCTCCTTTTTGTTTCAAAGTATGAGATTAGTGTGATGATGGCTTAAGGATACAAAAAAGGATAATAGATCAATTTTAACTATTGATGTACAAGCAATATCAATATATGATCAAAACATGTATTTTAAATATAAGTTAACTAATAATTACCTATTTTTACCAAGTATTCCATGTTCTCTAGGTCGAATCTGCATGAACTCTCCTTTTGTGATGATGGCTTAAGGATCTATAAAAGGAATATTTAAATCAATTTCAACTAATAACACACTTGAGCAATATCAAAACATGTATTTAATCTATTTAAAAGGACAATATAAAACTAAAACTTGTTGTCCCTAATTTTTGACATGCAAAACTCAAAGATAACCCATCAAAATTTTAATATTTTTAGGCCTCAAGGCACATATTACGAGGTACAAAGGTTGGTAATTTTATGTTTTGGGTCTATAGTCCTTTTGGCCAACATTTTTCATTCTCTGTCATCCTTTTTCATGAAATTCTGAGTCATTTTTGGTGTGTTTTTAGTCAATTTCGGGTTTATGGGGCATCACTGCAAGTAGGGGTTTTGGTTTCTCATTACAAGTGAGTTATAGGAACTTTTTACCTTTACAGCAAGTGATAATATTTTTAAATATTCATTATAAGTAAGAAATAAGAACTTTTTGCTCATATTACAAGTTACTTTTTGAAAAAGTTCACTTGTAATGAGCTCTAAAAAGTCTGATTTCAATCTTAAGTGAAAAAGTTCACTTGTAATGAGCTCTAAAAAGTTCGATTTTAGTCTTAAGTGAAAAATTTCACTTGTACTAATCTTTTAATAACCAAATTTTAACTTAAATCACTTGCAAAGTGTATCCAAGAACCCGATTTCACTTAAATCACTTGCAATCAGCTTCAAAAAGTCTGATTGCTCTCAAATGCGAACTTGCAATGCATCTTAAAAATCCCAATTCATCTTGGAGGGTCGTGAGTTTGGTCACCTACAGTTGCATATTTTATGTGGTTTGCCCTTGCATTTTAGTTGTGCAAGAGTGAATGTTTGGATAATGGAGGCATTGGACATTCTACCTGACTCATGGGGACTATAGTGAGGTCGTGGAAGCCCTTTTTCACCTACAACATCATTGTTCCCTATGGGAAGAGCATGGTTTATGAGGCGTGGAGTCTACTATTAGAGAGGAAGCTTCTTGGGTGTGATAATCTATAGTATATAGTTGTAAACTCAAGCGCTCAACACTCTTTCTAGTGGGGTTTTATGCTACAGTCATGGCATCTTCAGATTCTGCAGTAACTAGTGTTTATGCTATGGAATGTAATTTCAGTTCTGAGTTTATATATCACTATCATTGTACTGTCAGATTATTGTTGCCGAAGCTTAATGTTGTATGATGTTCATGTACAAGAGGATGAAATTGGTTTTTATTTCTGTATAATGCTATTTGAACATTTGAGTACAGTCCTAGGTCTGTATGCCTTTGATTACTTACAATATTAAAAAATATAAGGCTTGAGATTGCATTTTTCACTTCATTCGCCATCATTATTCATAAAAAATGCCATTCATCTCTCTTTCATTCCATTCGCTTTAATTCACCCTTCATTCACTCACTTTCATTTCATATTCACTCATCTCATTTGCATATTACCTTTTCTTCATCATCATTTCCATTTTCCTGAAAAAAATGACATCTTGGATACAAATCGAGTTTTCGTGATCTCACTGCAAGTAGGAAATTTTGACTAAAATTACAAGTTGAAATAGTAACTTGCAATTACCTTTCATTTTTCCTACCTTGCACTCTGTTTACTTGCAATATGTTCTAAAAATCCCGATTACACACTTTACTTGCATCCATCATCTAAAAACCCGAAATTGAGCTTTGGCCTCACTTTTGTAGCCCCTTTGTCTCATTCTTGTTAGTCCATTTGCACACATGACTTGCCAAATCAATAATATAAGGCATGGGCCTTATTTTTCAAATAAATTCCAAGGCTAGAGAATGATACAAAGAAAGAACAACAACATGACGAAGCCACACAAGGAGTTGAATAAGTGACATGATTGAGCATAGAATGCTTTCAAGAAAAAGATAGAAGAATGTTTTCCAAAAAACAACATGAAGATCATTGTAGACGAAGGATGATGTAGTTAGAGTCGTGTCTTGGACACTTAGAATAATTTTGATTATGTATTTGTAATTTTTTTTTGACAAATTACATTTAAAGTTAGAAATTGTAATGGCAAGTGGCCATGCTACTCACATTATTGAAGATTGCAATTACATGTAATCAAGTTACAAGTCAAAT
This sequence comes from Sequoia sempervirens, assembly GCA_007258455.2. Classification (NCBI taxonomy): domain Eukaryota; kingdom Viridiplantae; phylum Streptophyta; class Pinopsida; order Cupressales; family Cupressaceae; genus Sequoia; species Sequoia sempervirens. The sequence continues at coordinate 36,172 of VDFB02098752.1, forward strand.
TACAATAAGACTTGTAATGTTGAATAAGTCAACTACAGTTAGTTAACGATTGAGAGAATTTCTCAAGTTTGTTGGGATCCTCCCACCTTTTTCTCAAGGCTTCTCTCCTATAAATACTTGAGGGGGGCTATTGTAATTTTTATCTTTTGGCAATGCAACAAAACTCTTCTAGTTTGTATGTGCACTTTAAGACTTTGAGCTTAGATGTAAATCAGATTACAGTCAATTAAAAGAGGCAAATTGCTTTCAAACTTTGTGTTGATTCAAGGTGTTATGTGACGACATTTTCTGCATATTGATTGTAAGTTTCGTGGTGTTATACAAGAGGGATTCAAGCTCAATTTTGCATATTGTGAGCTGCTTATTGCGTTTGGAGTTTTAGATTGGTTTTCATATTTGATACAACAGACTTTGAGTTGTTTGTCACATTTGAAGCTATTGTAGAATGCTCAAGCAAAGGGGGTAACTTGTAGACTTTGTGTTGTTTTTATTTTCTATGTTTGTGCATTAAAAGTGCATCATGTAGTTAGATTTTGAGCTGCTACATAATGTACTTGGTTACCAGAAAATCATCTAAAAAGGTTGATAGGAGAGTAAGTTGTCAAAGACTTTGTGCTTTCAATTTTTTTCTCATCCTGGAGGAGCAATTTGTTTACTTTATTAATCATTTATGCTTTCAGTTGTGATTCTTTTTTGAAATAAGAGAAAATAATATGTGTCTTTTCTGAAAAAAGAGAATAGGACAAAGTTTCACCCAAATTTAGAATAGATTTATAGTTAGAGTTTATTTTTGAATTGTTAAAATAGAAAGGAAAGGGGGGGCCTTCCCTTTGAAAATAGGAGAGTTTATCTCACACACTGTAGCTGAAACCACCATTTTCCTAAACCTTGCAAGTTTGTAAAATTTTCAACCAATGACTTTTGGCAACTTCACTGGGGACACGATACGCATTCAGAAGCCTCACGCTTTCTTTTGAAGTTCTCGTCCTTTTTCATTGTAATTTATTTTCTTGTAAGTTTTTCAAGCTTATACCAAGGACATGTAAATGGCTGCTCAAGGTCCTTAGGGAAATGCTTTTGGTCCATTAAGTTTAGCTCTACCCCTACATGCTCTTCCTGAAGGCTCACAAAAGAACTTTCCCATGTTCTTTGGTGATGGACAACAACATCCTGACGAGCACATTGCTACTTTCTGCAGTGCTTGTGGAGTTCATGGTGTTGAATACGAAGATGTATCTGTAAGGCTATTTGTGGAGACTCTCCAAGGTGTTGTTGCAGAATGGTTTTATCATCTGGCATCACGTACCATCACAAACTGGGCAACTCTCATAGCCAAGTTTGAAGAAAGGTTCAAGTCTCCTAAAGACGATCATGCTTTGTTGGCTTAGCTCACTGAATTGAAGGAGTCTCACGTGCCTATGTGTGAGTTCATTGCTCACTTCAACACGCTGACATGAATGTTGCCAACTATTTCTCAACCTACAACTGAGAATTTGAAATGTTTCTTTGTAAATGCTCAAGTACCCGAGGTTGGTTTCCTATTGAGAAGAGCAGCTCCAACTACTCTCATAGTTGCGCAAACCCTGGCGACAGAAATTGAACACGATCTCATTCTTGCTGGGAAGATAAGGATAGAACCAAGTGGTTCTTCTTCTTTGGATTCATTTTCCTCCAACACAAGGACAAATCCCATGGTGCAAAAGTTGGAAAATGAGTTGCTTGCTCTTAAAAGGCAACTAGCTCAAAGTGTGTTCTCCATTCCTCATGAGAACATTCCGAGAAGGCCATATCTACCTGCTGCTCATAATTTTGCTCTTGAGGCACCACCAACAAATGCAACAGTGGAGGATTCTGATCTTGAACAAAGTGATCTTGCTGGTCTCTTCCAAGAGAAGGAAGCAAACATAGCTGGCAACTCTCAAATCTAGTTTATGCAGTTCTAGAAAGCTGTTGAACAAAAAGAAAAGACTATATCGGATATCATGAAGAATACACAACAAGAGGTTGAAGGCCATCTTTCAAAGGAGTTGATGAAGGAAGAAAATCACGTCATGGGATGTGAAAAGATAGTTTATGAAGATAAAAATGAGGTTTTTGTAGTTTGGTTTGATGAATTACCCTCTTTTGTGGAGAATGATGAAGAATACCTACTCAAAACAACATCAACAATAGTTTAGAACATAAAGATAATTCTATTTTGAAGTTTGGAGAGTTTGATGAAAGTTGTCATGAAGCAAAGTTCATCTCTCCTATTCAAAAAAGCAAAGAAGGTATTGAAGAGGATACGTTTTGGGATGAGATGGAATCTTTTTGTTCAAGCTTTGATGCCAAACCAATATCACATAAGTTAGAGGATCATGAAGCAAAGTTTAGAGAGTTTGATGAAAGTTGTCATGAAGCAAAGTTCATCTCTCCTATTCAAAAAGCAAAGAAGGTATTGAAGAGGATACATTTTGGGATGAGATGGAATCTTTTTGTTCAAGCTATGATGCCAAACCAATATCCCATAAGTTAGAGGATGAGATGCAACTTGAGAAAGATGAAAATCAAGAGTCTATTTTCCAAGGTGGATATTTTGATATTTTTTTAGGTCCTCAAGAAAGTTCTTATAATTAAGGTTGAAATAGAACATGTTATGCATATAGATCTACCCCAACTTGATGAAGATCATTTCATGGGTACTATAGAAGATTTTTTTTCAAGTCTTGTTGATGATTCTCTCCAATCAAAAGATTATGAACAACATATTGATGAATGCAATGTAGTCATGTTTCCATTTGAATCACATCAAGGAGATATTTCCATTCAACATGTGGTTGTCATGGTTGAAAACCCAGTTGTTCAAGTTGCAACTAATAAGAAGAATTGAATTTTTGTATGATCAAGAGGATGTCCAATCAGACATCTTGCTTGGTTGGAAGTCAATAAGAGGATAGAGGTTTCACTCATTCCTAAGCTTGTAGATACACTTAAGGAAGAGGCCAAACATGCATTTTCAGCTAAGCAAGAGCAATCTGGTTTCAAAAACCTATTTCAGAGCAGCAGTGCATATGATTTATTTCAAGAGGAAGCTGAATTGGTTCATCTTTTCCAAGTAGTGTTGCATCAAATTTTGGTACCCTTATTTGTGCTTCATCTATACAAATTTTCCTACAATCATGCAAGGTAGCATAAGTTGTTGAAGAAAGGTGGCTATTTTGTTGAAGCAGTTAATGGTTTCATTTGAGATGCTTCCATTTTTGGCTAGTTTCAATTAGGTAGGTTTTCACCTTTTACAATAAGTGTAGTTGCACAAGTCTGTGTCTTGTTTTCTAGTTAGTTGATTTGTGTCGATCGTGTCATCCTTCCTGTCATTTTGTGTCTTTGTTGCTTGACACCATAACCTAATGGATATTAAGGCACTTAGAGATTCAGGATTCTACTACCTTCGCTTTCGAAGGCAGTTCCCCAATTAGAGCCAGCTGTTGTCCCTAATTTTTGACATGTAAAAATTAGAGATAACCCATCAAAATTTTAATATTTTTAGGCCTCAAGGCAAGTATTACGAGGTACAGAGGTTGGGAATTTTAAGTTTTGGGTCTATAGTCCTTTTGGTCAACATTTTTCATTCTCTCTCATTCATTTTTGTGAAATTCTGAGTCAATTTTCGTGTGTTTTTAGTCAATTTCGGGTTTTTGGGGCATCACTGCAAGTAGGGGTTTTGGTTTCTCATTACAAGTGAGTTATAGGAACCTTTTACCTTTCTTGCAAGTGATAATATTTTAAATCTTCATTATAAGTAAGAAATAGGAACTTTTTGTTCTAATTGCAAGTTATAGGAACTTTTTACTTAACTTGCAAGTGTAGGAACTTTTTGCTCATATTACAAGTTACTTTTTGAAAAATTTCACTTGTAATGAGCTCTAAAAAGTCTGATTTCAGTCTTAAGTGAAAAAGTTCACTTGTAATGAGCTCTAAAAAGTCCAATTTTAGTCTTAAGTGAAAAAGTTCACTTGTAATGATCTTTTAAAAACCCAATTTTAACTTAAATCACTTACAAAGTGTATCCAAGAACCCGATTTCACTTAAATCACTTGCAATCAACTTCAAAAAGTCTGATTGCTCTCAAATGCAAACTTGCAATACATCTTAAAAAGCTTGATTTCTCTTGGAGGGTCGTGATTTTGGTTGCCTACAGTTGCATATTTTATATGGTTTTCCCTTGCATTTTAGTTGTGTAAGAGTGAATGTTTGGATAATGGAGGTGTTGGAAATTCTACCTGAGTCGTGGGGGCTATAGTGAGGTTGTGGAAGCCCTTTTTCACCTACAACATCATTGTTCCCTATGTGAAGAGCATGGTTTATGAGGCGTGGAGTCTACTATTAGAGAGGAAGCTTCTTGGGTGTCATAATCTACAGTATACAGTTGTAAAATCAAGCGTTCAACACTCTTTCTAGTGGAATTTTATGCTATAGTCGTGGCATCTCAGATTCTACAGTAACTAGTGTTTATGCTATGGAATGTAATTTCGGTTCTGAGTTTATATATCACTATCATTGTACTGTCAGATTGTTGTTGTCAAAGCTTAATGTTGTATGATGTTCATGTACAAGAGGATGAAATTGGTTTTTATTTCTGTATAATGTTATTTGAACATTTGAGTACAGTCATGGGTCTGTATGCCTTTGATTACTTACAATATTAAAAAATATTAGGCTTGAGATTGCATTTTTCACTTCATTCGCCATCATTATTCATAAAAAATGCCATTCATCTCTCTTTCATTCCATTCGCTTTAATTCACCCTCCATTCACTCGCTTTCATTTCATATTCACTCATCTCATTTGCACATTACCATTTCTTCATCATCATTGCCATTTTTCTGCAAAAAATGACATCTTGGATACAAATCGAGTTTTCATGATCTCACTGCAAGTAGGAAATTTTGACTAAAATTACAAGTTGAAATAGTAACTTGCAATTACCTTTCATTTTTCCTACCTTGCGCTTTGTTTACTTGCAATATGTTCTAAAAATCTCGATTACACACTTTACTTGCAACCATCATCTAAAAACCTGAAATTGAGCTTTGGCCTCACTTTTGTAGCCCCTTTGTCTCATTCTCATTAGTCCATTTGCACACATGACTCACCAAATCAATAATATAAGGCATGGGCCTTATTTTTCAAATAAATTCCAAGGCTGGAGAATCATACAAAGAAAGAACAACAACATGATGAAGCCACACAAGGAGTTGAATAAGTGACATGATTGAGCATAGAATGCTTTCAAGACAAAGATGGAAGAATGTTTTCCAAACAACAGCATGAAGATCATTGCAGACGAAGGATGATGTAGTTAGAGTCGTGTATTGGACACTTAGAATAATTTTAATTATGTATTTGTAATTTTGTTTTGACAAATTACATGTAAAGTCAGAAATTGTAATGGCAAGTGGCCATGCTACTCACATTATTGAAGATTGTAATTACATGTAATCAAGTTACAAGTCAAATTACAATAGGACCTACAATGTTGAATAAGTCAATTGCAGTTAGTTAGTGGTTGAGAGAATTTCTCAATTTTGTTGGGATCCTCCCACCTTTTTCTCAAGGCTTCTCTCCTATAAATACTTGAGGGGGTCTATTGTAATTTTTGTCTTTTGTCAATGCAACAAAACTCTTCTAGTTTGTATGTGCACTTTAAGACTTTGAGCTTAGATGTAAATCAAATTACAGTCAATTAAAAGAGGCAAATTGCTTTCAAACTTTGTGTTGATTCAAGGTGTTATGTGACAACATTTTCTGCATATTGATTGTGAGTTTTGTGGTGTTATACAAGAGGGATTCAAGCTCAATTTTGCAGACTTTGAGTTGTTTATTGTGTTTGGATTTTTAGATTGGTTTTTAGATTTGATACCGCAAACTTTGAGTTGTTTGTCATGTTTAAAGCTATTGTAGAACACTCAAGCAAAGGGGGTAACTTTGCGGACTTTGTGTTGCTTTTATTTTCTATGTTTGTGCATTAAAAGTGCATCATGTAGTTATATTTTGAGCTACTACATACTGTACTTGGTTACCAGAAAATCATCTAAAAAGTTTGATAGGAGAGTAAGTTGTCAAAGACTTTGTGCTTTCGATTTGTTTTCTCATCCTGGAGGAGCAACAAAGGACTTTGTGCCTTTATGGAAACTTTGCTTCTTTATTTGTTTACTTTATTAATCATTTATGCTTTCAACTGTGATTCTTTTCTGAAATAAGAGAAAATAATAAGTGTCTTTTCTAAAAAAAGAGAATAAGACAGAGTTTCACCCAGATTTAGAATAGATTTATAGTTAGAGTTTATTTCTGAATTGTTAAAATAGAAAGCAAAAGGGGCGCCTTCCCTTTGAAAATAGGAGAGTTTATCTCACACTATGGATGAAACCACCATTTTGCTAAACCTCACAATTTTGCAAAATTTTCAACCAACAAAACATTATTTACTTGTATTTACTTATTCCATTGTACCATCTACATCCTCTCTTTTTTGCAACACATCTATGATTGTCTCATGCTCTTCCATAGAAATTGTCCATAGCTCTTTATTTGTAGGTCTTCCATGATACCGATCTAGTTTTATATTTGTTGCCACCACCAAATGTGAGTAGTGTATAATATTTTTATGTGTTTCATAATCTTCGAATGCAGGCATACCATTCTTCCTTATCAGGTATTTTTCATAGCCAAGTGCCAACAACCACCATGATCTTATTGGAAAACATGATAACCATCATCAAAGAAGTTCTCAAAATTTTCTTAAGGGGATCAAAAACTTGTTATCAAAATTTTCTTAAGGGGATGTCTTAAGGGGATCACCGTACCTATTGGATAATGATAGCCATCATCATCTTCTTGAGGTGCTATTAACTTATGTTTAGTCTCCACACAATGAGCCAACCAATATTTTGTTTCCTCTTCATTCCCCTCAGGTGCAACAACAATATACACATGTCCTACAAACAAAATTTGATTTAATAACTTGTGTGTGTCCATATAATTTGACCAATCTACATACATCCATTCATATGTATATAAATAAATAATTTAGTATTACAAAATAGTAATAAAGTGAAATAAAATGAAATGAATTAAATTACCTTCTTGTACAAGGTCTTGAAACATGGTCATAGTCTTCTGATGCAAACACTTGATCATTTCTTCAATTGTTGTTTCATATTGATCGTGCTTGTGCAGGTGTCAACATCTTTGCTTCCATTGTTCAGCCCATTCTATATTTTCACATGCTTCCCAATCTCTTGAGATACAAAATTGACAAAAGTATGCAAGCTCCCTTGTTCAAATAGTCCATGTGCTTGCATTTGAACTCTTAAATGAATATCATTTAGTAGATCCACTATTGTCTTCAATCAAGTCTAGGTAGAATGTTCTCTTCTTCAACCAACCAAAGAATCGTGAACTATAGAGTACTCACTCAAACCAAGTGTAGATAATCTTGTATTGCACCAATCCACAATCCCACGTGCATCTTTAAATTTTACTGCATCCTCAAATTTCACCAATTGTTCTCTAGCAAGATTTATTTTAACACATACGCACTACTCCATCATGTTCTCCTTTACCATGCCTTCAAAAACTCCACATATGTTGGACATTAAGTTCCTTGTGAACCCTACTTAACCAATAGAACATTCGAGCATTCTTGAACTACCCTGTACAATTATCTAATCATATGAGGTGTTTTGTCATCTGGATTCCTCTTTCTCTTAAATTTCTATAAAATATATTGAAATAGTATTGAACAAACTTTGAAGAGTGTAACCGATTGTCACTCAAATAGAAATGATACTCCCTCAAAAAATTTGTATCATCCTCTATGCTAGCATATGCATGTTTATAAACAATATGGACAAACATAACTACTTGCACTGAATTATAATACTGTGATTGAATTTCCTCTTGGAGCTAGAGTATAGTTTTCCACAAAATCAACCACTGATATTATAGTACCAATTGGAAATGTGTTTCTATATGCGCGAAATTGGCCATTAAGCCATCAAGCATGTTGAGAGTGCATGACATATTTTGTTACAATCTTATTCTTAAATTCACTTATGAATGCATGTACACTAACTTTTTATGTAACTAAATCTTAATGTTTTCCTATTTTTCCATCTTTTAAATAATAGTCAACATTCTTAAATCTTTCATCTACTAATTTTTTTCCAAAATAATTATCAACACTTTCATGCATATAAACTCTTAAGAATGAAAGATTTCCATAACTAGTGCATTGTCTAAATATGAACTTAAATAAAAAAATTTCATTAGATCTTTCACAAAACAAACTTGAAATAAAATCCCTTATTATTTTAGGTGGCATATTAATACCATTCCTAGCATAATCATGTTAGTATGCAAAGTACAACATATATATCGAAAAACATCATAAAAATAATGAAATTGAACATGTGTTTTACAACAAGAAGATATTCCTTGCTTATTAATTTTTACATTCCATGGTTTACATTTTTCAAAAGACCTTTAACTTATTTTAATATTACCAAGTAACACTAAATCACCACAAAATTTTCTATAAAATTCAATTTGTGTTGTATCTAATAGGTGTTTTGGATGAGGATCGGGAACTTTGGACCCCACTCTTAGTTTTAAAACATCTCTAGCATTAGATGATACCCTAGTATTATCATGCCAATCTTTTTCAATCAAAGATTTAATTTGAGCATTCAATTTCATGTCAAACCTCAAGAGTCAACCACTAAAACTCCAACATTGGTTAATTGGATCATTTTCTATACTTCTTCTTTTTGCTACTCTTAGCAATGTTCTAAAATGTATATTTAAAACTTCACTAATATTGCTTACCATTCTTTTATTCATAGTTGCTTTATTAACTATAGTAGTTGCTATAGCTCTTCTTGTTACATTCTTATCTTTAGATTGACTATTTTTTCCAATAGACTAAATGGCGCTAGCAATAGTAGACATAGCATGTTTACTGATTGATCCTTTCTTCTTTGTTTAACAAAAAAGCCTAACTTTTTCATTACTTTTTCATTTTTGTATAATCTATTGGCACGGTTCTTATTTGTCTCCAAGAAATACACCAAGAAGATTATCCAAAACATCACTTTCAATCTAAAAAATATTTTCATTTTCTTCAACATCACATTCTCAGATGAATTTTCTTTACTTTCATCAAAAAGACAATTGTCATTTCTACTTCTCATCAACAAACGGTTTTCATTTTCATCAACAAAATGGTTTTCGTTTTCATTTTTAACAAAATGATCATTCTCATTTTCATTTTCAACAAAAGATTTTTCATTTTCATTTTCAACAACATTTAAACAATTTTTATTTTCATTTTCTAATTTATTTTCAACAAATTGTATAAAATTTTCTTCTCTCTGAATATTATCAGTGTCAACATCGTCAAGTCCAACATCTTGTAAAACTTCTACAAACAAATTTTCCTTTTCACTAAAATGTGGATTTGAAGATGTAACTAGATTTGTGCTTTTTGAAACATTCTCCATAGCATTGAAAGAGGGATTTGAAGACATACTAGGACTTGTTTGTATAATCATATTATTTTCCAAATTGGCTTTTTGCAAATTAGCACCGTCTACAACCATGGCCTCCTCAATGTTTTTATCTTCAATAGTTGTGCAATTGGAGGCTTCAACATTATTCATTGATCGAATCCTCATTCTTCTATCTCTTTTCCTTTTTGCTTCTTTATCTTTCCTTGCTTGAATTTCTTTAGGAGTCAATGTCTTCCTATCTTTCCTCTTATTACGAGCTTGTGAACCCATGATTATAAAATTTTCAAGCACAAATGAATGTCAATAGTGAAAGTCTTCCAAAAATTCAATCCAAATTGCAAGTTGAAGACCTGTAAAGACAAAAGTCTTCCTCTTTTGTTCCTCCAAACGAGTAGAAAACTAACACAATTCCACTTAAAAAACTAGTTACATGATGCCTCCTTTCAAAAATTCAATCCAAATTACAAGTTGAAGATCTGTAAAGACAAAATTCTTCCTCTTTTGTTCCTCTAAACGAGTAGAAAACTAACACAATTCCACTTAAAAAACTATTTACATGATGCCTTCATTCAAAAAATCAATCCAAATTGCAAGTTGAAGACTTGTAAAGACAAAATTTGATAGAAACTATAGCTCAAATTGACACAGTCAGTCGTACATGTAAAGTTGCAGAATTCACAGTAAGAGTTTGTCAGTAATTTTTTTTAAAAAAAGATAAAAATAGAAACAGGATCCCATTTTATAATCGAGATCTCGTAGTAAACGGGATCTCATTTCTATTTCAAGGGTCCAAACATTTAATATTGCGAAACGGGATCCTGTTTTGTAAACAGGATCCTGTTTCTAAAAAAAATGAACTTTACTTGGTTTGTGGTCGGGTTTTTGGCTTGTGTTTTGGTTTGGAAAAAGCATTGGGGATCCGAACCTATGCCTTCAACCTTGTTTGACCTGTAAGTTGAAGGTCCCGGACAAATTACAGAAAAAAATACTTTGACATATGGTAATTTGAATTTCTTTTGCATAATTTTGATGAAATTAAAACCCATTATAGATGAGATAGTGCAAATTCCAAATATGTATTTTTTTTTACAATTGGATTATTTTTCTATTTTTCAATTAATTTTATGAAACCGGTCCATAAACTTGAAATATCAGGTTTTTACTATTTTAATAACTTTTTATTAAAATATTTTTTTGTAAAATGAATTGCATGAAAACGTACTTTAGACAATTCTTTTCAATTTAAAAAAAATCAAAAAATGATAAGTTTAGGTCATCTTATGTGGCGTACGACGATTTTTCAAAATGACAAATATGGCTAATAAAAATTAACAAAAAATATTCAATAAAATATACAAAAATATTGAAAACATGCTTTAGTGAGTTACAAATCTTTTCCCAGAAGGATTTAGAAAAATAAGATAATTTAGGTCAAAATATGGATGACATACACGTACATGGTATGGTTAAAAAAAAAAGACTTTTAAACAGTGGTTTTTAGAAACGCCTATTTAAAACCAATTTGTAGCATCTAGGTATTGAAATAAATTACATATTTGGAAACTAGACTCTGAGTACTACATTATATGATGGGTGATTTTTTTCAAGATTCCATCTCTAAGTGCTTCAAATTTTAAGGTCAAATGTGTCAAATTCTGAAAATCAAGGAAAACACTTCCACTTTTTGGCCAAAAAGTGGACTCAACTTCTTGCCAACACCCTTATATTGGTTCATAGACATGTTAGGTGTATGTAGAGGGGAAAAATCTATTTATACATTATGTATTTTACATTTATAAATTCTTTTTCATTGAGGATAATCTAAGTTTTTGTAAAGTGTGTCATTCTATGGGTTCACCAAACATCATGTGGTATACAATGTTGGCTTCAACATGGTTCATGGCACTCGTTGTCAGCACCAGAAAACACTAATAGTGCCAACACAATCTTTGATTCTAATAACAAAATGCTAGTGGAAAATGGCATTAACTTAATCTACAATTTTGGACATTATTATAAAAATCTATTTTAAATCCTGAATTGTTCCTCGAAAAGGTTTTAAGAACCTTATTGATGACTAATGGAGGTTTGATAACCTCACAAATGGTCCAATTAATATTTTACTTCTTCCTTGAGTGTTGATTGAAATCTTCCTTTATGAATGTGTATTAATCTTTATTTACCATTCCTCCAAGATCCTTTATGCATATCAAATGTGTCATAAAAATTTGTAATTTCTTTCCCTTGTCTTTGCATTCTTAATTTCTTCTCATCCCATCCTATAATACTATGAGCCATTTTTCCAACACTATGTCATGAGTAGAGAGATGCTTGTAGAAGAAATGCTAAGATATTTACAAATTAATATCTTGCAATTTTACAATGTTCTATGAGATTGCATTTTAAATAGATAAAATCTCATTTTCATTTTAGACATGCCTCATGGAACGAAATTGATATAGTTTGCCATATTTTATTAAGTGTTTCATTATCTCATTAGATGTATAAAACAAGTTTAATGTCTTATACTTGAATCGATGTCATGTAAGATGTTCCTTATAAGAATATATGTCTTCCTTATATTTATGTCGAAGGCATGTCTTTATTTGAGCTTCTCAAGCTCTTTTTGTCCGTCAACGACTAAAAAACATAAAGGCGCCTTGCAAGGCAGTTTAGTTATCAACAACCATTGATCCTTTAAAGGGAGGTAGGTAGGTTGGCGTAGTAAAAATATGTAGTCAATCAATTCCACTTGCATTTAATTCATCCTCTAGCGATGTAAATATCAATTTGCCAGTCGATTATTCATCCTCTAGCGATTTAATTCTTCACGTCATGCCTGCAAATGATCTACTTATCGCATTTGGCGATGTAAATATCTAAAATTATAGTAATCATTTACTATCGTGGCCCTTAACTAATAGTCACCATATGTGGATGATAGGTACACCTTTCGTGATAAAATATCTACTTTGTTAGGGCTTTGTACTAGTTTTCCTGCAAGCTCTCCACTTTCCTCCTTGGCTTTGTTGACACCATTTCTACAGAATCTTGAGGTAAGTCATTTCTCGTTTCATTACAGGTTTTTGGCACCCTGTACATGCCCACCTCATTTTTCGTTATGCTTTACCTAGTTCTAAAACTACTGTTTTGTTAAATGTGCACATAGGTGGGCGCCATAGTATTGTTCCTAAAAACTCTACACATTTTTCACCTCGACATTATTGATAGAAAACACAATTAGTGTAGAATATTGAGGTAAGTCCCTTTCCCTTACTTCAAGAGCTTTCTACAAAACCTATACACCGACAAATTTATGTTTATTTATGTAGAATATTTCGTTGGTGCATTTTTTCAAACACATTTTCTGTGTCATGAGCTAGCTTGATTAGCGTTTCATAAGGAGGAGAAAAAACATAAAATTAGGATAGGAGAAATTTAGGGTTCCCTCTATGAATGAGGTGCCCTATAAAAAAATATTGATGACTATGTTGCGCTTGTATCAATGCAAGCAGATTCAACAAAACTCGGGTGCTCATCATTTTTTGCTAGTTTTTTCGACTGTTTTAGCCCATTTTTGTTGCTTTCCCCACCACTATTGGTTTTTGCTCCTCCAAACTCTATGTCACTAGTATTGACCTTTCACTTCTCTAATTTGATGAGCTACAACCTAAAAATAAGGTTTCAATGATGGTTAAGTATAATTAAGTATAAATATTTAGTGATAAAAACAAGCATTAGACTTTAGGGTGATTCATTATAACAAATGATACATGATTAAGTATTATACCTTTTTGTCATGAACAAATTAACTAATTTTGTCATTGCTCAGGGATAAATTTGTAAGCCATAATCCCCTCAATAAATAAATAAATAATTACCAAAACTTAAAAATAAATGCCATCAATTTTCTTTCTTTCATACTTAAAATGTTTAATATTTAATTTTTAATTACAATTTATGTTGTTAATTATTATTATATAATATGGGTTTGGTTTTGAAGATTATGTTGTATATAGTTCAAATTTTTACAATAAAATAATTTAATTTTTCATAAATTTATAGAATAATTTTATTTTTTAATATTTTTTAATATAAATGTTTAAAAATTATGTTTTTGATAGGTTAAATATTTAAAATAAATTTTTTATTTTTATATCATTATACGATTTTGAAGATTATTTTAGTTCATGCCAAGAGAACTATAGGCAAGGCCTTGATCTTAACTACTTATTAATAATTCTTTTTTTAACCAATAAGGGGTGAAATATTTTTTCTATTTCAAAATCTTTTATCTATTAACAATGTATAGATGCAAATTTTATAGAAAAATATATCTCAAAAATCATTTTTCTTCAATCTAATTGGCAAGGAACTTTAGTCGATAATAGTGGTAGATGGGAAGGGGTGTCTCACTTGCTGGACTAAAGTGGTCTGCAAAAGTGGTATAGTTATCAACTGTAATGCTCTTCCAATTTGGACAGTTAAAATTTAAATCAGACAGTTTGTAATTGAAATTCTTTATTTCATGTTAGTGTATTTTGTTTCCCATTAATCTGAACTTGATATTGTTGATAAACAATCAAAACGGTTGACTCTATGTAGGTCCTCAGCTACTCCTTCATCACATCATTAATCATAGGTACCATGTTCATTTTCGTTGGCTTATGTTTCATTTGGATGCTTGCCTGTTTGGATATTTACTTCAGTTATTCTCTCAAAGATTGAATGTGCATATTAGGGAAGACCATAGCTAGAGTACATTATAATGAGAGCACTACACACAATTAGGTTTGAATGAATAACATTTGTAACAATTTGAACATGAACCATTTTACCCTGTGCGAGAGCTACTTGGGTTTAAGCAAGCACTAAGCACACCAAAGAGGGTGAACTCATTAAGCTTTACCGGTGCTCATTGCATAGAGCTAAAAAAATTTGGTGCTTCCTCACCACTTCCATTATGTGTATAGCCACCAATCATTGCAGTCCAGGAGACACTATTTCGTGTAGGCATGCTCTAATTTTTTTTGAATACATCTTCCATGATCCCACATTTTATATTTGTAGGGTATTATATTGTCTCTTTGTGAGCACCTAATCTGCACACATAGCTTCAAACTCAACACATATTGTTATGAGTTAGTTGAAAATCAAGCAAACTAAATACTCCTATGAAATATTGAACCATGCTAAACAATGCCAACAAAATAATAGCATATCAAAGAGATTAATTAAAAGCAAATGGAGCATATTCAAACCTATTCCATAGTGGATTGGTGTCACTTTGATATGAAAAGTGGCCCTTTCCCAACCCTTTGACAAGCCAAATGATGAAGATGCTATGAAAATTTTATGAATTCAAGTGAAAATAATGGACTTATGCATAAGAGTGTGGATTCAAAATGCATAACTTGTGGATGATTGTGGATCCAAAATACAAAGAAAAGCCTTTCATTTATAGAAATACAAGATGGAGGAATGAGCAAAATGGAGCAATGTGGGATCATTTAACATCCAATGGGAAATTCCACTTGTCAAGATGTGAATGGAGGAAGCTTGAACACATTTTGATGAATGTGCACAATAGATGAAATTAGGTGGATTTTCAAATTTGAAAGTTGGCTTGTTGGAGGGAGAAAAGAATGACTTAAATGCCACTTGGCTCAATGCACAAGGACATGTAAGGGGAGTTTAATGCTTTGTTGGAAGGACAAATCCCATTTGGAGGGATTTTCAAATTTGGAAGAATATTCCCTTTTGATTGCATGTTGAGGGAAATTAGAAGAATTAATAAATCAAAATAAATGATTTATTGTGCAAGTTGTAAAAGCTAGAGAAAAGATGATTAGTGTTAGAAGTTAATCAGGATTTAATTAACTTTAGATAGAAATTAGTTGACATGACATTTGATTTAGATTTTAAATCAAATGGGAGGAAATAATGGACATTAGTAATTTAATTAAATACATTTGATTTAATTAAATGAAGAAAATTTAGGAGATAATTAAATAAAATGATTTATTTAATTAAAGAGATAACCTTAGGAGATTAATTAAATAAATTTGATTTATTTAATTAATGGATGAATATGATTTAATTAAATAGAATGATATATTTAATTAGATAAAGTTGATTTATCTAATTAAATAAAGATTGATTTAATTAAAAGAGGAAAGATGATGAATTTTAATCAGATAAAGATTATTTGATTAAAATGGTGAGGAGAAGGATAATTAAGGACGAAATGAAATTAGTGACTCCAGATTAGGTGCATGTATAATTTTTGTGTCTACACTCTTTATGCTTGCTCTATATATGGATATTGCTTTGTTTTGTAACAATCTTATTATGTCATATCTTGTTTGTACCATCAAACTACTTTTTGGATAACTTTCTCTAACCTTGACTTTTTTGTGAGACTATTTCTCTTCCTTTCAATCTCCTATACATTATATATTTGTTTCCATTCTAGGGAATTCCCATAATTATCAGATATTGTAAAATGTATTTCTATTGTCAGATTTCTCCAAAGTCCTTATTGAAAGGTTTTTTAGGACCTGTTGGTTTTCTTAATGAAACTGTATAGACCTTCATAGCACACACTAATTTCACAATTTTATCACTATGTTTTCTGCAACAAATCCTTACTATTTCTGATTTTTTTAAATGCAGTTTTTTGTGAACTTGGGCATCTCCAACTCATGTGACCTATGTTAGCTAAGACTAATAAATGCTTGTACAATGCATGCTTAATGTGGTTAACAATGTAGGGTTTGGTCGTTGGATTGTAGATAGTAATGTTAAAAGTTATACCCCCCATGGTTGCAAATTTATATATTTTTTAGAAGATTGAAAAGATCTTTTCAAGGTTTGCAACAACTCCTTAAGTGCATTTATTTATCTTAAGCATAAGTCCTAGAATGCCCATACATTGGAACATGCTAAATTACTATATGGATTAATGTTTGGGGGCCCTAGGGCATTTTTTTGCATTTTTGGATAGGTATTTGTGTGTGGTCAAAAGATGATCAAGTTAATACTTTCCCACATTCAACTTCCTCAAGGCAGTCATTTGTTTTCATTCTGCCTAACACTATCTTGAAGCATCATTTGTTTTGCAGTAGCTTAGTATTGCCTTAGGGAAGTAATTTAGAGTGGGCTTGGATTTAGCTTCTTTCTTGCATTTTTACTACTTGAATAAATTCTAGCTTTAGTCTTCAAGGTGTTACGTCTACCTTTCTTAGATGGCATGCATTCAAAAGTTTAATTTAGAGGTCGTTTGCATTGTCATTTGAATGACTTTTTTGAGATGTATTTTGGGGATAATTAATGGGACTAGAAATCCTCATATTTGATATATCTTCAGGGAGAATAGATTTGGCATGGATATCATCAAGAAATCTACCTAATATGACTTTGATCTTGTGGAAATTATTATTTTGCTAATCCATTTTTTGAAGAAACTTAATTGGGAGCCATCTTTTATTTTATGAAGGTTATGTTTTATTTTTCCAGTACATTTTTTTTTGCTCGGTAATAAGATTTTATATTATTTAAGAGTAAAATCAGAGTACATCATTATTTTCAGAAAAAACCATCTACCACCCAAAAAACCACCTACCACCCAAAAAACACCATAAAAAAGAACTTTTTTTTTTCTTCTGAATTTAACATCCCTACCACCTTACGCTAAAAATCTATTCATCTAAATTGTGCTTAGAAAAATTCCAAAATTACATTCAAAACATTTTCAACTAAAGAATCCGCCACCCTGCACTAAAGAAATATTATCTCTATATCCCAAGCATGGCTAAACCCCCAAATTTCACCTGAGATAGAAAGACCATCTTTGGTGTACCTTCACAAACCATAAAAAAATGCAAACTAGCTCAAAGCGAGCTCCCCAGATCCGGCTCGACCTCTAGCACTCTCGTTGCCTTCCTCTTCTGAAGTCGAAGCTCTTGGCCTTCCATACGTTCAGCTTCTACCTTAGCCTGAGTGAGCACTACTTCCACCTCCATCAATTGCACAAAGACCTTCAATGCCTCCCAGCCATGTCTGTCCTTCTCTCTTCTACACTCTTTGAATGTCTCTTCCAACCACCACACAAATAGAATACATTTCTCAAACACTTCATGATCTACATTTTCAAGCCCTTCACGAACGTCAAGGCCTTCACCTGGGATTTCCCACTCCAAAATTGAATCCATTCCATCCAGAAAATCCATATGCACAATTGCTTCCATAACCCCCTTCACTGTTTCCACTGTTTCCCCCAAATCCAGAGCCCACACCATTATTAAGGAATAAACATCCATTTTTTTTGGTACTTATGTCTTAAATCCCCAAACACCTTACCTAGAATTAATTGCACACATTTCACCAATCTCTCATCATTGTACAAAAACATGCCCTTCAATCTCCTTTCTGTCGCTTAGCCGAAGAATGGGCACAATTGCCTCCTTGTCAAAAGAGTAAAATTCACCTCCATTGAAACCCTACAACAATAGTAATTCCACCCAACTTTGCACCTTCTCACTACCTCTTTCTCCACAAATGGCTCAAAAGAAACATCGAGAAACGCAGGCAAACAAACTTTAATTAACACTGCATACTCGGCCATTAATACAAAATGTATTGAGAGGCCACCACCCATCTCCACACCATTTTTCCATTCACTTCATCCATTTTGATCAAGCATTAATGATTTCCAATTTAATGCTACATACTTACCACCTCTCAAAGCACTAACTCCTCTAGATCGACATGCCGTAAGTCTTCAGTTCTCATCTCACCTACCTCTCCAAAGGTCAGAGCCCATTTTGAAAGAGTGTCAGCTTCCACATTCCTAGCTCTCCTTACATGACTGACACAAAAGTCATCAAATGATGCTAATTCCTCCACAATTTTAGCAATTGTACTTTGAAGATGCCATGCATCAATGTTCCCTTTAATCATTGCCTGAATGATTATGAGAGAGTTTCCTTCTAAATGAATTTTTGAGGCCCCCAATTTCTTGCCAAATCTAATGGCTGTTAATGCTGCTAAGGCTTCAACTACATTATTTGTCCCAACATCCAACTTCTTCACCCCAAAGGCCAACACATTCCCTTTCTAATTGCAAATGATGAAACTTGCTCCAGACGGTCCAGGGTTCCCTTTAGAGGCACCATCAAAATTTAATTTCCACCATCCCTCCATCAGTTTTTCCCAAACAACCTCCACTAACACCTTTGAAGCTAGATTAACCCATCCAAACCCCTTAACTGGCCTTGCCAATACATATTTTAAAAAATGTTTTCTGGTCACATATTGTATAGATATTAGTCCTTTTATTTACCTTTTGATTGGCCTTCTTCATTTATTTATCAATTGCAGAAAATTACCCATGTCTATTTCCCACGAAAAGGCTGGACAAGTCATTTTTTTGGATTTTGATATTGGTTTTGGGCCCTATATTTTTCATTTCTATTGTTTTGTGTGAGAAATATTTTTTCTACTTTCCTTAGATGATGTACAAGTCAATTCTCTTTATTCCTATTGAATATTTGATAAGTCTTCTCAAATTTAGGGTGACTTTTTTGAAATATATCAAATTGCAATGTTCTTTTGGGATCAATTGCATAGATTGATTAGTTTCTTATGTTTTCATTAATCCTTTCCTTGATGATGTGTCCAATATAGAGGCCAAAAATGTGGGAGGATTTTTCTTTTTCTATCTCATATTCTGACAAAGGAACTTCTATTTTCAGATGGCATGTAAGACAACTTGGGATCAATATTGATCTCATTTCCACATCTCCTATATTTTGGATATAGACATTCACAGTAAAACTACACTAAACATGTTGGGAATTCTTTTGCTAACAATGTGTTGAGGTTGGTATTCTTGTTGCTACCCACCATCAATAAATATTATGTTGTTTGTGGACATGAGCCATTACACTAAGGAGGTTAGTTTATTTTTAATTTGATTAAGTATTATGAAAAGTTCTAGGGTGCTTTACTCTTTACAGTCGAAAGAAAAATGCTTCTCATGGATCATGTGTTTTGGGTGCTTGAGATAGTAGCACCCATGGTATTATCTAGATTTCAGGTATACTTAATTCCATAGCACCATAATTTTGGTAAATGTGTTTAGGAATGATGGGCCGATCTGCCTCTTTTAGTACTTTTATCTTTTTAATGTTCTAGTTCTTACAAACTTATTGTCATGGAGCTTTGGAAACAATTATGTATAATATAAATCTCGTATCATGAAAATAATTTGTAAAGGGAGTTTTAATAGTAATTTCCCTACAAAGGTCATGAGCTTGGGATTTTTATACCGGTGAACTCACCAACACATACTCAAATATAATTGAAAGAATCAACAAAAATAAGGAAGTATGTTGTACAACAAATAAGGTGGAAAATGGACTGGAGGATACTAGAGATAATTTTCATATTACAAACTTGAATTCATGAAAAAGTGATGTTATGGGAGATTTTGTAGTACTTCAATTGTGTATTTTGTCATAAGCATGAAGGTCATCTACTTGATAGTTTTACACTATTTAGCTCCCCAGTGCATTTCAAATATAGCTGGTAGGATAGACACATAACAGAGTATCTTGTGGAGCAAACACACATCAGAAGATGGAATGGAATTGATTTCCTATATTTGGAACTCGAGCTTCTAGAATTGACCTTGTATTGCATTGCAAGCCTGAGGGTCATGAACTCAAACACTTTAATGTTATTGAATTTACAAACACATCTTTGAGAAAGGATGGAAGGATGAATACATAAGAGGAAATATGTTCTATAGAAAATAAGACATCACAATGTTGAATTTAGTACACCATGATGTGGACTTTAGTTTGAGGTTTAATAGTCTTGAAAAATTAATAGAAGACATTAGATGCTATTATCATATTGGTGATTACCAAACCAAATCTAAAGGCTATTTTTGATGAATAAGCCATTAATCTATATTAAAAAAAGGAGATTAAATACATATTCACAAAAAAAGGTTTGGGTGGTAAGAAAGCACACCCCGAAGGTCACATGGCAGAGCCCAGAAAATCAAAAAAACATGGGCCAAGCCCAGGAGTCCAAAATAACAAATATTAAAAGATTGGATCAAGTGGGAAAGGCAGTGCCAGCAGAGCCAGGAGGGTCTCTGTCATCCTTTTTCCCCCATACATCAGTGGGGTCAGGATTGACATCAGGAGGAGCCCAACCATCATCTTCTTTTTCTTTATCTCCTTCCTCACGGTGGGGCGAGATTGCAAGAGCCAGCCACAGAAAGGCTTTACTTGTATCTGGCCAACCAGAACTAGAGGCGGAGCCAGGAGCAGGAACAATATCAGAGGGCCAACCGCCACCACTCCCTGACGGCCCACCAGAAAATCACCCCTGGCCAGCCTGTGGTGGAGGAGAGCGAGCACGCTGAGGGGGGCGGGAGATCCGCCGAAGTGAGGGGGTAGGCGGTGGAGTGGAACCTCTGCCGCCCGGCCAGAGGCTGATGGTGGAGAGGGGCCCGGAGAAAGGCGAGTGCAAGGGACCCCAGAGACCCCCACTGATGCGGGGCATTGCCCCAATGGTCTAGGAGAACCTGGAGGTGAGCAACTTCAAGCGCCACTTTGTTAGCTTGCACCTGTATCTGAAATAATACATTAGAGCAAATAATAGCTTTAGAATACATAGAGATTTGACAATCCATTTGAGAATGAGCAAATATGCAGGCATTTCTATCCTTCCAAATAGTAAAAAAGATTTCCACCCTGAAAGTGTGCCAAAGCTGGGTATACTTTGTTGGAAATTTGGGCGAATCCCCTAGCAGAATCATGTACCAAGAGAACGGCTCCGGCCGAAATGGCTGAAAAAAATCATGAATCCAGGTCCAGTACTGTTGGGCCCGAGGGAAAAACTAAAAGAGATGCTTAAAAGTCTCAAACTGCCCACAGAACGGGCACCGAGGGTCCGGAACCCCCAAATGAACAAGCCGAGAGCCCACTGGCAAGCCCTGGAAAAGAATACACTAGGCAAAATGGGCGAGCTTCGGCTCAACACTTGTAGACCAAGTGTTGGCAAATCGTTTACACTAGACAGGAGCTGGAGATTGGAGAAACCACCTCTGATTCAGACTCTGGATCATGGGAAAATGAGGTGAAAGCCACCTGTAGCCAAGCCGAGGCTTGTAATTTCTCAAAGGAGTATCTGGGTACCATTTCCAGTCTTTCCACCAAGATTTGGGCCCACGAATACCAATTTTGTGAAGCATCTCGTTTGGGATAGCACTCATCAGACCCTCAAAAGTAGCACGATCCTGGTTATGAAAACTATATAAGGCACGAAATTCGTCCCAATGCATGAGGCACATGGCGGGTCTGAGAAAAAGCTGATGAAGGGTATGGATCCCCTTCTTATGAAATCTGAGAGATTTAAGCCAAGGCACTTTAGCCAAAGGCTGATCATTTTAGCAAAGGAAGTGACCACACACATTAGTGATAGTTCGGGAGAGCACATCACGAAATCGAGCCGGACCAAAGACGGGGTTGTGAGGAGGATTCAGTAGCAAATGCTGGCAACAAATGCTACCAATTCTCTGGACGACTCTTTCCTGCTCTAAGAAGGGTTTGGAGGCCAATTCCTTTCCAGGCAGGTCTCTTGGCGGGGAAACCAGACTGAATGCAGTGGCGAAGGAGAATTTTCCAAGCCTCGTCACCCGTGAGAGCACGAATCACCCATTTGACACAAAGAGCAATTCCCTGCCTCTGGGTAGAGAGCAAACCCAAGCCTCCAGAGTCCCTAGGGAGACAACAGAAATCCTAGGCGACACGATGGAAGCCATAATGAGTATCAGAGGAGGCCCAAAGAAAATCACGAAGCAATTTCTCAAGCTTGCTATAAGCAGCTTTAGAAGGCGCCCAACAAGAAGAATAATAAACATGGATAGTAGCCAAAACTTTAGAGAAAAATCTAGAATTTCCTTGCCAAGGAAAGAGGTTTTGTGATCTAGTAAGTCAGCTTTTTCTCCACTCGAGCAAGCACAACCTGCCAAAGCTCCGCAGGAGAAGCTTGGAAAGCAAAAGGAATGCCCAAAAATCAGAAAATTTCGCCTGGCCCGATCCACTTCCAGCCAAGAGGTTGCAGCCAAGCAGGGCAAGGCATGACAGACTGCCGATAACAAAGCGTCTTGTGCCACTGAATGACGAAGCCAGACGCAAGACATAACACATTAAGGCACTGAAGCACCTCATGAATAGTCTCCTCTTCCTCCAGGAGAGTGAGAAAGGAATCATCCACAAAGTGACCATTGAGCAATTGCAACTGGGAATTCGACAGCGAAATTCCTTTGACGCGTTGCAACGAGGCCGCATGAGCCAACAGATAACCAAACCCTTCAGCGACAAGCACATACAGCGAGGGGGCCAAAGGGAAACTCTGTCGAATGGAATGGAAAAGGCCAAAGGTAGAGGAATGTCGACCATTGATAGTG
>VDFB02098753.1:0-18432 GCA_007258455.2 Sequoia sempervirens
GCCTCCATTTCCAATTCTTAATATAAAATTATCATATATTAAAATGATTAGTTATTACAAGTTGTTTATTTTTAATTTTATTGGGAAAAATATTTGGAGCATTAAATCTATTAATTATACTTAAGTTATATTATTAGTAATATTTTATTTTTAAATTGTTTAAATTTTTGAATAGTTCTAGACATAATTTTTACCTTATTCTTAATTCTAATCTTAATCTTAATTATAATGCTTTTCGGATTATAATAATTAATAATAGGATTAGAATTATAATTTAATTAATAATATACTAATTTTAGTTATTCTAATTTAATTCTTATATGTATTTATTTATGTTTTGAAGTTAATAAAATTTGAAAAATTAAAAAGTGACAATGTCAAATAGTTTGAGATTTAATTTAAATTTTTGTTTTAATTGTATAAAATTAAATGCGTGGAAAGATAATCTTTATATGCTAATTTATGGATGTGCTTTAATTTAAGTTTTATTTTATTATTTTAATAGTGTGAATAAAAATCTCTATAAAATAGCTAAATGATTTTTGTGATAACAATTACATACATTTAAAAAAAACAAATCTTAAAAATAATGTAAAAATAAGTAAAATTTATTTATTTTAAAAATATTTAATGAAATGACTATAAAGTAAAAAATGAAAAATCATTCTTAAAAAGTATTATAAAAAATAGTTTACTTTGTTTTCCTTACAAATTCACCATTGACACCCCAAACTTCTTTGTCAATGAGAAATAACTTTTACATTTTTTTAAGTTAAATATTTAACATGTTCAATTTAAAAAAATCATATTATATTTGAAGAACAAAAAATTTTAGTTTTAATTGGTTCAAAACCAACTTATTAATAAGTAGTTAACAAAATTATTGAAGAACTCATTGCAAGTACTAATAATTATAAATCAATTATTTACAAATTAACTTTTTATTTTTTAATAGGTTTCATTTTATTTTGACTTTTAAGTTTGATGTTACTTGTAATTTTAATATTAAAGTTAGAATTTTACTTTTGACAATTTTAATATAATTTATTTTTAGTTTTAATGTTTTATTTGAAATATACTTTTAGTTTCTAAAATTTAATTTATTTAATAATATTTATTTATTTTTGGTGCGTAAATGTATATATTTTATTAATCCACAAATTAGGTGTACAATCTCCACCTTAGCGGTGTTCAGAAGAGTTCACATCCCACCCTCCCACCAAAATAGAATACATAACATCTAACGGACTAACAAAACACCAAACCCCATTACAGACCCTTCCATTTTCCAAAAAAACTCTTAATACAGCCCGCGCATGACCAGAGACACAAACATGAAAAAAACAACAAATTGTAAAATTCACGCCAACCCCTGAACATCTAGCAACACCCCCTCGGCTGGGCTTAACCATCACACACTAAGGGCTGACTAGCTTAGGTGGCTGATGTGGGGCCCCCTAAATTTTCCGTTGCCGTAATGTTTTCCATTGCGCTCTTTTGACTCTTCAGGGTGACCGTCACTTCTGCGGTTAAGTTTGAATTCACTTTTGAATCTCTCCCGCCTAATCCATTAAAAGCAGTGACAAGCAACTCAGTACTTCTGCCCGCCCAGGAAATGGAACGATGGTAATGTGGAGCTGGTTGCACGCAAGCCACGCATTGGTCAAGACCACACTACCTATACTGGAAGAGTTAGATTCAATATGTTTCTAATGTTGTTGTTGTTGCAGTGTTCATCTACCCACGATTTAAACACTCCAGTAAGTATTGAAGTTTTTCTTCAGTAAAAATTACTGGAATTAATGGCCCATCTTATAGCAGATGTTATGTTCAGATGTATGCGATATTGAAGACTTTAGTGGAGCAAGCAGCTCTGCGATATGGAGCGGAAGAGCAGACTGAAGTGGTAACAGTGGTTCCAGGCATGGTGGGAGGTCCTTCTCTAACCCCCACAATTCCCGGGAGCATTTCAACAATGTTAGCCTCACTCACAGGTAATTTTTCCACTTAAGTTAAAATAGGGAAACATACCCATCTCGAATTATGACTTCTTCTCTTCATATATTGGTAACCTGAGAATTGGAACCCCGAATTTTTTCTATCTAGTCACAGTTTCGAGTAAACATTCGATAGGATCGGTGCCATTGGTCCACGTGGAAGATGTTTGCAGTGCCTATATTGTCTTGATGGAGCAGGCATCCGCAGCAGGTCGATATGTGTGTTGTTCCAATGCCGTTACCGTTGCCGACATGCTGAATTTCTTTCGCAATATCCAGAAATCCCCTTGGCTTTTGGGTAAGTAATTTAATGCTCAGCACTCTGTATTTCTTTCGCAGTCAGGGGAATTGTTTAATAGCTAATTTTCTTTGTTATGTGAAAAAAGAATGAAGAGGAAGAAGACGAGTGGAAGAAAGTTGTAGCAATTTCTTCCAAGAAACTGATTGATCTAGGATTTTCGTACAAGTATCATATGGAGGAAATACTCAGTGACAATGTCGAATGCGCAAAGCAAATGAAAGTCTTATAAGGGACTAACTATATATTCTGTATTGTTCCCTTACAATACTGTTCTTAGGAAAAATCTAGGCCGAGTCACTAAGCCAACTCTTCCTTCTGGAAATGTAATCCCTCTTTAGGTGCATTTTATAAAATGATGCAAACTGATTTGTTTATTTTAATAATAATTTTATTTATTAAATAGATGTCAAAGACGTTTTTTTTTTTGGTTGAATTAGATTTTTAATTTGATTGGATTTAATTTGTGTAAAATTATTTTTTAAATTGAAAAAGTTATTATAATTATAGTAAGTGGTATGTAGTGGTTATTACTTTTTTCTTAATTATTAATGTGATTAGTTTAGTTTGTGTAAATAATATTGTAATCAATTGCTACAAAGTATTGTGGAGAATGTCTATATTCAAATATATGTAAAATATGTATTTAATGTAATCAAGATTGTCTTTAGAAAATAAATTAAATACAAATTATTACTTTTTTTAGTGTACATAGTGAATATAAATTAAAAATTTACATTCATATGTGATAAAAATTAGAAACAATTAAAATATGTATTTAAAATAGATATAATTGTTGATGTATTTTAAATATTTATTACATTTTCTATCTTCTTTGATCATGATAGTAAATGTTGAAGGTATTTTCAAAGATGACAAATCATCTCTCATAAGATTGATATGTTCACAAATAATCATACATATATCTTGGTCACACATACATT
Organism: Sequoia sempervirens; assembly: GCA_007258455.2. Taxonomy (NCBI): domain Eukaryota; kingdom Viridiplantae; phylum Streptophyta; class Pinopsida; order Cupressales; family Cupressaceae; genus Sequoia; species Sequoia sempervirens. Next base: position 3,240 of record VDFB02098753.1, read on the forward strand.
CGATGAAGCAATCAACCTTGCATATAAAATGACAATTAATGTATCAATATACAATTAAGGTTTAAGCACGGGTATTTAACAAGATAATTCATGTATTGAAATTGTTCATTTTATACAAGAAAAATATTACCAATTTGATTTAAATGTTGTACTTACACAAATTCGATTCAAAACTTCTTAATACATAAATAATAGATTAGATAAATGATTAATAAATATTCTTCCAAATCCTATGAGGAATTAGATGAAAGAATAGGAGGTTCATAGTCCTACAATAGCATAACTCTTTGCAATGTGCAATAAAAAATAACAAAATTTAGTAAGCATGGGGAGAAATCACTACACAAACCAACATATAAAGCATAAAAAATGTACATGATGCACAAGCAAGAAATATGTGTAATAAAGAAAAACCAAATAACATGAAGTCTAAATATTTTAGGTTTCAATGCAAGAGTACTAAACCCCTAATATGATATTGCTATGTTAGCATGTTTTAGTTTTGTATAGATATACTTGAAAACATTGATCTAACATTTTAACATTAAAAAGACTTGAACTTTTCTTTCACCTATAATTGCCAAGCCCCTAGAACCTATGACAACTCTACAATTAAATTTTTAAGTTATGTTTCCTAGTAGTAATTTCAATGTTCAAGATTAGAATTGTGTTGGTCTAGAGATTAATGTGTCTCCTACAACTTTATGGTATCAAGGTATGTTATGGATTGTAGTTTCATATTTTATATAAAAATATTATGTTTTTAAAACATTTTTTTACCATATTGATTGATAATATATGGAAGTTAGAGGGTGGAATGTGTGAATAGGATATGGGAGGAGAGGAAATATAGTGTTGCATGGAATGAGTAGCAGAAGTAGAGGAAGTGACCATGAAGACATTGGTGTAAGGAGGAATGTAGCTAAAGTGTGAATTAGGAGTATTGTATTCTACTAGTAGGGAAGGAGGAACATAGGAGTGAGAAATAAAGGAAAGAAAATAAAACATGAGCATGTGGTACACATTTTTGTAAGGGTGGAGGCATGATAAGTTGTTGCGTAGTGATGATAGAAGAAATAATGGTGGTTTGTTAAGATGTCAAGGGGGGGAGGATAATGATAATAGAAAGAGGTACAAAGGATACAATAAAGGTTAGTACACTAGTAGGATCAAAAGGATGAATATATAATATCTATAAAATAGAATTACCATGGACAATATGATCAATTGTTTAAACCATTTCAAAGACATGTGGGATTATTTATGAAGAAGTTGGCTAAGAAAACCATGAGATCAAAAAGTATAAGGACACACTTATGGTTTCTATCATTTGTGATCTCTTATTACTGCATGATGATTTTCTCATGTTGTTGGGGATCAAGTTATGCATCTTAGTCAAAATTTTCTATAACTAGGAAGAATGAAATTGTCCTACCAAAATAAGAGGATGGAGGAGGAATGTTAGCCATTATAGGGTTAGGATGTATGCTATGATGGGGTAAAGACCATGTAAGAAATTTATTATGAGGTCTAAGATTTGTTGGGGGCATGAACTATGAGAGCTAAGTATAGGATGGACCTTTAGGTAAAGAATGGGGGAACCTAGATAAGTTCTATATGAAAAAGAAGGATAGAGTGTAACAAGTGGTAAAGAAAATGGAAAAGAGTGATAGCAAAAAAAATGAAAGGAAGTGTCTAGGGTTTGGAATATGAGGGAAAATAAAAGTGAAGCACAAACAATTTTTTTTTCCATATCTAAGATACACATAAACAAATCAGAAGGTTGAATGTAGGACTATCATGTTCTCGATATGAAAGAAAGAAAAAAGAAAACCCACATTCTAGTATTTATTGAATTAGACTAGATTAATAATTGTACATATATAGTTTAAAAGTTAAATAAGATTTAAAATAAATGGAGACACATGAGGCATGCTAGAGTAGTTGAAGATAATGAGTCTACATTAGTCATTTCTTTGAATCCATTTGAAGACATTTTGGATTTTCTTTATCATCCATAGATACACTTGATTTCTATGATTTTTGTGACTGAATACAAAATTTGAGAATATAAGAGAATGTAGCCACATAAAACTATTAAAAAAAATATACTAGAAGCATGATCTCATCGAAATATAGAAGCATTGACAAGGCAAGTGAATTGTTTGAATGATTTGAAGAAATATGTTCTCATCGACTACCATGATTGAAAGTTATGTACAAAATGGATTTGTTGAAAACGGTTTAGACACTAACCTAGTGAGTTCTTCGATCACTGGTCATTGAGGGTGGTGAGTTCTTCGGTCACCTAAGTTAGCAATTCCATGGTTCACCTAGGGTTCGGGGGTTCGAGTTCACCGCAACAACAAAGTTCATGAAAATGACTATTGAAAATGATAGTAAATTTTTTTAATAAAAAACCCTAATTCAAGGGTTCAAGCGAACCCCCATTTGTTCAAACTCCACTATTTAATTAAAAATAATATACATTTTTGGGTTCGCACGAATGGGGGGTGTTGTACCCTTAACACACACGCCCCGTTCGGAACGGGGATCCTCTTTTCTTTCGCCTTGTCGGGTCATTTTTTGTCGCCGCCTCATTTTGCGTGCCTCCCTTTTGATGTCTTTGATTGTCAATGTTGCTTTAAAGAACCCACCAAAATTTGACCATGCCTTCCCCTTTTGGTTTTTTGCTACGTTTTGGTGTCTCGCAGAGTCCCTTTGGCAATTTGGCCCTACCAACGGCCCCGGGCCCTGCCAGGCCCGGGCGTTCGGGATTCCCTCTCCGGGTTTCCCCACTGGAACCGCCATTCCCAGCGGCGTCCGCTCTGTGTCCTCCCAGACCTCAGGGTCCGACCCCCCTCTTGCTGTCTGGTCAAAACTTGTGGAAATTTTCTGAGCGGCGTCCCGCTCTCCAAACCTCGAACCTCGGAGTTCCGCTTTCGGGGTTCCGACCGTGTTTCGTCGTCAGTGACAGCGAACTTCCTGCAACGTCCCACCCCTGGGTCTCGCCAACATTTTCACCGACCGAAATCTGCGGGAGTCCCTGACTACCGTCAGGTGTTCTGGGCCCAACCGTCCAGAATTTCGAGTCCAAAATTTCACGATGGTTCCACTGTCCATGATGGCAAATCCCTGGCAGCATCCCGCCCTTTAAGCCCCAACCCGCTTCCCGCCATCGCCGTTCGACCAAGTGAAAACTTCAAGCGGCCACCGTCTTGCGCCTCCCCGGCCGTTGGGCCCTGGGTTTCCCGTCGCCGTCGTCGATTTTCAAACTCACCAACTTTTTTGTCGTCGTACCTGCATTAAATATGAGCATTAATGGCAGTTAGGGGTATAAAACACCCACTCTGACCCGTCATTATCATTTCATAGGATTGCAAAGCGACTGGAGAACCTGCTGTTGGCCCCCACCGTCTTCGACACCATCACCATCATCGCCCACAGCATCATTTCATCAACCATAGGTGGATCCCACATCTCCCCGTATCACGTCTTCGAGGTTGGTTTTCCATTCGCCCTCCTGAGAATTATTTTGGTGATTTCTAAGGATTTAAATGAATTAACGATCATTAAGAGGGCATAAAGTAGGAAAACATGAGTTTGGGCACAAAACCCATGTGTTGAAAACATGAGAAACCCTCTAGGATGCCCTCCTCACCGAACCAGAGTTTTTCCTTGCCATCGTTGTTCTTTGCGCAGGGTAAACCTCCTCTTCGGCCCTGGGACTTGCCTTCTCCATCCATGACGAAACCTTGAACACTTACCGACGGTAATTTCTTCCCTCGGGCCCGAGCCGTCAGACTTCCCCGTTCGAAAGTCACTCTTACTACCACCGCGTCAAAACTGCAATCTGACCCCTGCCTCCCAGCTGCCGGAGCTCACCCTTCTCCTCACCATGGATATTCTAAAAGATAAAATTGGCGTCCTTTGAATTCCCGGGCCCCGGACCCCAGAGTTTCGATTCTGGGGTTCCACCCGTGATTCACCGTCCTTCACGGCGAACTCCCTGCGGCGTCCCGGCCCCCGGTCCCTGACCTCCCATTAGCCGATGGAAGGTAACTTGAACTACAGATCGGCATCTTTATCCACTCTAGGCACCGGACGTCGAGTGTCCTTGCTTCCTTTCTGTCGTCCTTCACGGTGAACTCTTTGGTGCCCTCCATGCTTTGGGCCCCACCCTTCTCCCTGATGTTGGCTTCTCTATTTTCGACCGGCGTCCTTCAGATCTCTCAGGTCCCGGTGTCTGGGCATCCATTCCCAGAAGTCTACCTTTCTTCCATCCATCGCCAGAACCTCAAAATGACGCACCTCTTCCCTGGCGATTTCGCCCCGTCCTTCCGATCGCCAGGCCCCGAGCTCCCGTTTGCCACTAGATGCCTCATGAACTAATAATGGCCTTCTACTCGCTGGGCTCCGTGGCCCAGGATTCCTTTCCTTGACCGTCGTTACTAATAGAAAAACCCGCCCGGCGGCCCAATCTCCGAGCTCCACCCTGCCGATTGCCGTTGGTGAAACTTGTGGATCTCAGTGAAAACACATGCCACCAGGCTCTTACTGCCGGACTTCCCCCTGGACTTCCATCCAATGTTTGGCGTCCCAAACGACGAAGTTCGGATGCCTTCCCGGTGTCGCCGGCCCAAACCCTCAGAAATGAAATGACATACTGTCGGCCGCCCTTTGGCCCTCTGGGCCCCTGGCCCCGGAGTTTCGTATCTAGATTTCCATTTGTTGTCTACTATTCAAAACTACTATCTCCCAATAGCTCTCCAGCCTGGGACTTCCAAGTTCTCTTAAACCGATCCAAACAAGCCCAAATCTGGAATCTAACTTCGACCCACATGTTGAATTTTGGTCCTCTTCATTGCCAACTTCTTGAAATACTAAAATTTGACCGAAGGGAGTCTCTAGGAGCCTTTTGCCATGTTTTCCCTTCCAAACAGCATTCCTACCGGGGAAGTCTGGCCCTTCGGGCTTGAATTGTCCAAATGCCTTTAATCAAAGATCAATAACATCTAGAGAAGAAAGTTCATGATATGCTTGATTGATTGTTCAAAATAAATATTGTTTTTCAGGTTATTGGCTAACACGAATGCTTTTGTGATATATTGTGCTGACTTTGCCCTTGATTGCAGAATATATGGAATCGGGTGCAGGAACTTCAGGGGCATCCGCCGAAAGGGACAAGGGGAAGAAGTTAGGAAGGATCCCTCAAGGGAAGGAAGACAAAGACCAGATGAAGTACCAATTCTAGGGTGAGCCGCTCCACTCAAAAGTAACCATAGACTTGAAGGAGATCACAAACACCAACATTGGCCAGGTGGATATTGATGAATTCACGCAAAGGGTCAGGGTCAACCCGACAACAAAGAATGCAAGATTGATAAGGCAGAGTGGAATAGCTAAGGCTGTTGGGTTCCCTCCATCTCTCGTGGCCCCCGAATTGGTCATGGCTTGTCGGGAAGCATATCAGGCCGACACAAGAACAATTGTTGATAAAGAGTGAAACATTCTTGCTGACATGTCGCCTAAAGGGATCACAAAGACCTTCCATATTCCCACATTCCAACAGATGGATGTCCCCACCTTAGAAGAATGTCAGGCAGCATGGGATGATAATCTAGGTGGCTGCAAGAAGTCAATAAATCTACATTAGCTCAAGGAAAGACAGGGCAGCGCTGTGAAAGTTCCTCACAAACTCTCTCGCAGTGATTTCCACGAAGATTACCACGACCTGGTAACCATGTTGAGTAGGATTATGGGTCTCCCCGCGGTTGCCTACTTTCAGGAATGGATGGCATACTTTATTGAACAGATCCTGTGTGGAAACAAGGACGTCACAAGAAAGGCTTCGTTCTACTGGGGAGCAATCATAAGCAACTACTTCCATGAGTAGTTCGTTAACATAAAGAAGAGCTCCAAATTCTATATGACTTCCTACCTTGTCTATTCCTTGGCGGATCAGAGACAGTACAGTGGGTTGTTTGTGGCACCCGATCAGGAGCAGAAGCAAGGACTCAAACCTTTTGATAAATATCTGCAACTCCAGTACCGGAACTTCAAAAGGGATTACTACAGAGTAAAGACACCTTCATTGGCCACATTATCAGGTTGATTATCAGAGACTTCGAGAGGAGGGTCTCCCACAATGCCAGAGCACTTTTGAAGCAATATGCCTTTCTCTATATCCAATACTCGAAGTTTATGCACATCCATGCCCAGGGCTTCACTGAAAGGCCAAATAGGCTGCCCCAATACCCCAATGACCGAATCATCCTCCTGGAGCTTTCTCAGCAACTCCAACACCTACAGGCAACCTTCAGCAACAAACACATAACAGGGATCTCCTATCCCATGACCCTTGGCCAGGGCATGTACCGATAGAAAACTTTCCAGTGTGTTGGTAACTCCAAGAAAGAACTGAAGGATTACCATTTCTACCTACACACTGCTCACCCACGGATGGACCCGCATGGCCATGTCAAGAAAGCGCTGGGGCCGACATATGCCCATCTTCACCACATTGAGGATTTTTAGACCAACTGCCAGGATGACAAAGAAGTGCGTGCAAGGCACTACATGCGAATGACTGTGCAATTCGTAAGAAGGGTGCAACCATTTCCCATACCAGACCAAGTCGAGGAGGACGAGTCCATTATCATGCATCTGAGGTACCCTGCAGTCGCCAATCTACTAATACCATCAATTGACTAGGATGAACAGGAGGTCGATGACCTGGACACCATAACCTAGCCAATCTTAACTCGTACCAAGGAGTGGATCGATGGGCAGGTGGCTCATTTAAAGCGACAGGGAGTAATCTTGACATATGAAGGGCTCAAAAGCGAGCTGAGTGCCACAGAGGATGTTGCTGCCACCACGTCAATTGGCAGGACCTCCAAGTCTCCTCCTGTCACCAGGTCCACGAAAAGAAAAGGAACAGAAACTGAGCAATCTCTGGACCCCAAGGCATATACAAAGAAAGAAATGAGAGGTTCACCTCCCAAAAGGCTCAAGCAGAACATGTGTGTGCTCTCCAAATAGATGATGTGATGCAAGGGGAGATGAGGAAGATGATGCAAGGCAATGGGTAAGAGAGTAAGTGATATGGAGATGGATGAAGCACAAATAGATTTCAAAAGGTGATGTTGCCCCAATCAAGGCACAAGCCAAAATGGGTTGATTGTGGATGGAGTGTTGTCAATGAGGGAATTAAGGATCTTGAAACAACACGAAGATAGGGAAGGATACATCCCACTGAGTGGTATTGATGAGGGAAGGATACATCCCAAAACACCACTAAAGGATAGGGAAGAATACGTCCCGATGATGATGATGAAAGTGTTGTTGATGAGGGAAGGATACATCCCAAAACAACACCATAGGGATAGGGAATGATACTAATGGATGATGATGATGATGGGTCAAGGCTGGTAACGAGACTGGGGAAAAGACCAAGGATTTGATTAGGTGATTTTTACGAGATTGAATAGATGAGGAGAAGATTGATATGTGAGATGGAGAGAAGGATCTTAAGATTTTGTTTGATATCCAATGGGTTGGACTGTAGATGGACTAAAGCTTAGATTAGGGGTTTGGTTAAGCTCAGAGTGGGAGTAAATTAAAGATCAGATGAGGATTGGATTGAAGACTAGGATGATTGAAGGATATGATTGGATTGATTATACACCGAGTTTCGGGGTTTAAAGGGGCGTAAAATGTTGATAATCAAATTTTTCCCAATTTGGCAATTTTCAAAAATTGTCAAATTTTTCCATTTTAGGAAACCTCATGGATAGACTTTTGGGAGTTCAATTTTTTTTTCCAAGAAATACCCAATATTGAGATAGAATTAATTACCAAATAACATCCCAAATTCGAGATATGCATTTCGACTTATGAGTGAAAGCAATTTTTCAAAATGTTGAAAAAAATAATAAATTGAGATTTTGAGGGTCAATATGAAAGTTTGAGGCCCCAAAAATGGGTCAAAACGGGTTCCAACAGCTTTTAAAGAAACCTATTAGAAATCCACTCGTTATCTCATAACGCAACCACCCATCAAATTTCAGCTCAAACGGACACCCAAGTCAAAAGTTATGGCCTCCGGAAGTGTCGGTGTAAAAATCAAAAATCAATTTTGACAATTTCAAGACATGGGTTTTGTTCGTTAGGAAAAATAAGAAAATGGGTCAGAGTTGGTTTGGAAAAAAAAGGTCAAAATTTAGCGAGAAATTAGGGGGAAAAATTTGGGGTGGGGCGGTTTCGAACGGCAGGTGCGGATCATGCCCAGTGCACTTGGAGAGGGCCGAGGCGGAGCTGCCCTGGCCGGGGGCGGAGCCGCCCCGTTGCAGTTGGGGTGAAGCCACCCCGGCAGGGGGCGGAGCCGTCCCAATAGTGGACAAAACCAACCCAACGGGGGGGGCAAGAAAAGAAGAATGCAAGATGTAAGAGAAAGGATGAAGAGATAGGAAAAATGATGGAGGGATGGGGGGATTGTGAAAAAGGATGAAGGGATGGGGGATACATGCAAGATGATAAAAATAAAATGCAATCCTAATGTAAGTTGCCATCTTCGGAGCACTGAGTTTTGCTATAGCATAAGACATGATACACCAAGGTATGGAAGACCGAGGTAGATTAGTGTCTAATGCATAAAATAAATACAACAAACAAGAAGGCTATCCCAACACCCCAAAGTCACAAAGACCTTGGTCGGGCCAGGTATTGAGATAACCACAAGCACAAAAGGATGCCCCAGCATAACACAAGACCTCGGGGATCTTGGTGGGTACTATGTGGGACAACCATGAAGACACAATCAAACAAAAGAGCAAGATATGCCCCTATGTTGACCAATCAAAACACACCATAATATGATGGATCATGGCGGCCTTGACAACTGATGATAGGGAGCTCAAATGATAAACAAAATCCAAAAGTATCAAAATATCATAATCAATTTCAAACATCCTTTGCCATAGGATCAAGGGGATGGAGGGGATTGATGAGGTCTGTTAGGAAGGATGCATCCTGTTGAGACTAAAGATGATGGATACTAAACTAAAATATCGTTAGGACGCAGGATGTTCAAAATCGATTGGATCTCATGATACAAGTGGATCTCGTTTGTGAGGAACTGGCTAGATAAGGGCATAGCTTGATGGCATGATACAAGGAAGACAAGACATGAGATTGACACACCCTAAAGACCTAGGGGCTCGGGGCCCGACCAAATATTAGCCTTGCCTACGTGAAAGCGCAGAGCCCTCGTAGTTCGGTAAAAGGCTGACAACTGACCATGGGTAAAAGATGATGAATGACGATGATGATGACAAATGACAAGGAACAGAGAGACAAAAGCCAAGACTAATGATAGACGAGACAGGAGTGGACGGAGAAAGCACAAAGACTGACGCTAGATGATAGAGGAGCAGATGAACAAAGCAGAATGACCGATAATAGATGATAGAAGAGGAAAGTGGATAATGAAGACCGATGATGGAACCCCGGGGGCGGATCAAATGATCGACCTTCCCTACGTGAAAGCGCAGGGGCAATGTAGTTCGACAAGACCAAAGGAGAACAATGGATAAAGGATGATGGATGATGGATGATGATAAGATAAGTGGAGGATGATGATAGGATGAGTGGATAAAAAGATGGGACCGATACAATGAGATAGGATAGACCTGTTGGATTGAATTGGAGGAAGGTGGTGATCACAAAGCTCATGAATGGGATGGTTATCCAAATCATTAAAATGACTTGGGAGGATGATATGATAGATAGATGAGTGATGAAAAGTGATAGGGGATTGGAAAGATGTGCAAGAGAAGCAGGAGTGATGACGATTAGATAAATGGCATTAGGTTGCATGGGGGGAGGCCTATAGCCAGATACCAATGACAAGGGATTGTGAGATGGGATGAGGATAAAGATGAAAGAATGGATAGAGATATAGGGATGGGGGATGGAAGGGGTTGTTTGGAGGGATGGAAATATAAGGATTGGGAGATGAAGATAAGGATGCGGAGATGGAAGGTATGCTATGATAGATGGATAGGGACAGAAGGATTGGGAGATGAAAGGGCTGCTAGGATAGATAATGTCTTCAAGGACTATGTCACAAAGGAAGCAGATGCCCCCACTCTAGATATGTCATAGTTTCAGTGTACCTATCATAACTCTCCCTTGTCAACATTATGGGGGGGTTTCTACTGTTGGTGTTAATGCTTCTTTGGTTTTATGTTGGAGTGAGCTATGTATACATTATTTGTTCCTATGTACTAGGAAAATGTAGCAATTGGTTACCCATGCATTTTAGTGAGATGGAGCACTTACCATATGGACACTCTTGCATTCCTATTTCTGGAGGCGACCTTCCATTTTCACTTGATCATTTCTTCAGACTATTGGTACTTGTGCCATCTATATCTTTGAGTTTCAAATGTTTTTCCTTGGTTTTCCATTGGATTCGAGTAGTGTCATTGAGGGCACTCATGCAGATTCTTATATTCTTGATCCTGATCATCATTTGTTTTAGAGAGGGATTTTCTTTTAGCATTTCAGTAGACATTCTATGATAGTGTTTGCAGCTTCTTCATGCTTCAGTGGTGTTCTTCATGTTCATCCTTTGTTCCTATCTTTTGGAACAATTTTTTCTTGATTGGAGGCTTCTTCATCCTTCACTCTTGTTTGGAGGCTTCTTAGTCCTTCACTTGTATTTCTCTTTTTTGGAGAGGAGTTTTTCCCACAAGGTTTTCTCCTTTTCTCCTATTGTGAGAGATCTTTTACATTTGTACATGGGTACCTCATCTGGCCTTGTTTGTCGGGACCCATCTTGCTTTCATGCATTTGTCCTTAGTTTTTTAGCTTCTCCCTAAGTTTATCTTAAGGGGGGGTGTTAGAGTAATAGGTTGTTTACTTGATTAATTAAATCATATTGATTAATTAATTAAGTCACCTTTACTTTATTTCACTTAAGCTAAACTTAGGAATGTTTATTTTGCATTATTAAATTATTCATGTCGTCTTGTTCATTATGATCTTAACACTTGTCACTTGCTAATTTAATCCTCTTCCTAGGGTTCTCACCTTTAGGGTTTTGATCTCCTTTCTTAAGGATTGATCACTTTGTAATTATTAATCTTCTCGGGTAATGCATTTTTGCTTCATGTTTGCAGAGCACCATTCTTGTGCCTCTTGATCTTCTTTAGTGACAGGTTATTTACTTGCAGGTGTTCATTGGGATTTGTGAGGTTGGATTAATATCAACTTCTACAACTACTAGTGTGGGTACACAAAAAAAGGTTAATACCATCTATTGATATGAAGGATAACTATAGAGTTCCATGTTGCATAAGATCTCTTACTTTAAAGGAAGACAAAGGAATCACCTAATATTAATTATATCTCAATACACAAAGGTACTTGTGAGTAACTTTAGGGAGTGATGAAATTTCCTTTTCACCACAATAGAAGATGGTTGAAACGTCTTAGGATTCTATGCACAAACACACTAGGGGAATCCATGAACTAAGGGACCATCTACATGCACGAAACTAGGAGGGTCTCTCTTCAACCTTTCACCTCACAAGTCTTGGTGGACCAAGAGTCCCGGGGATCTTCCAAACATGGAAATGGTTCCTTTTTGAGGTACAACTATCATTGTCCCTCTTTATATACCTTACCAAAAAATATGGTTGAGGTCATCCTTTGGCCCGTGACAAAATCCACAAGAAGGCCTTATAAAGGGAAATGTTAATTCTAAGTGTTTTTGATCTCGAAGATCACACAAAGTGCAAGGGGAATATATACATACACTAGCACACCTTGGGTTCTAATCTAAGCATGAATGAAAAATGTGAGATTTTTTATTTCCAAGCTCACAATAGGCACAAGGAGAGAGGATATGTCTACAAACATCTGGACACAACACATGGAAAATAAAGTTCATTGACCTTATAACTAACTATAGTGCCTAAATTAGTGGAAAATCAAAGATTTTAGACAAAAAAATTTTTTGTTAGTTTAACATTATGATCTTTGATTGGAGAAGACAAGCTACACCATTTAGTCTACAGGTTAGATAAAAACTTAGTAGGAAAACCAAAAATCAAAAGTACAAAAAAAGAAATAGAAAAAGTGCTAATGTATAGGTAGATAATGCTAAACCATGTAGGTGCCAAAGTATAAAGTAGAAGCACTATTTTGAAACTGAAAATAGAAAATAGAAAATAGATTTATGCCTACTCAGAAAGGTAAATTGATTTATAATACATAAGCACTAAACCAAAATATAAGTGTTGGACTACTAGGTGGAAGTGCCAACCTATGTAGACATAAAATGTTGGTGATTTTCTTAAAAATAGGTAGAAAATAAAAATAGAGAGATTGGATATTTTTAAGATAATAGAAAATATATTAAAACACAAAAAAAATTAGAATAGAACTAAAAATCTAGAGAAAATAGATTGCATAGTGGAAGCATCATTTTAGGAGTGGAATTGCTAAAATGAAAGTGTTATTTGACAAAGAAAAAGTGTGATTCTAGAATTGAATGCCACACTTGTAAGAAAAGGTTAGGTTTTTCTATGAAATAGAATTTTAAAGAAAAAAAGATCACCAAAGAGGTAAAATGACATACTAATTAGCCTAGAAAGTTATAAATATACAAAAACTAGAGAAGAAAATGTCCATATATAAACTAGACATATACTTAAATGTTTATCTTGTGTATATAGTTTAAGCAAGAGGTAGAATGTGATCTATATAAGGAGGTAGAGAGAGATGGGAATAGAAAGAGAGAGGCATTTCTTCTCGGAAATAAGAGTGTGTTATGGCTCGGTTATGACTGAACCTAGGCTCGATCGCTACTAAACCATAAAATGAGCACATTATAATTAATGTAATTGCATTATTCTTGTATGAGATCAAAAAGTGGTGTGACCAATATTTGGTCCCTCATCTTTTGACACTTACCCAATTGTTCCATCATTATTGTTGTAAATAGGTTGACTACTCTATGAGATTAGATTTGTTTATAATTCCTCATATTTTTGTTTATTGTTGTAAATAGGTAAAACTCTTGGAAAAATTATTGACCAGGGTCTTTATCTTGTTAGAAAAATTAGTTGGTTGAGAGATGACCTAATATTAAGGATACATAATAGACATATATTTAAGCTATTCATCACGAGGGAATCAATTTCTAATATCTAAGGAAAGAGATATTGCAATACTCTTTAAAGTAGTACTTAAAAAATTAATAATGTTGTCAATGTAAATTCCCTTGTAGAAATTTCTTCTTTGATAGTGCACTTGACTATGGTAAAATAGTTCATTGGTTTCGGTCAGCCCACAATACTGTGTTCCACTTTTTGGCCAAAGTCGGACATGAAATCAAATTTTTTACCAAATTTTCACTTATGAAACCTATAACAACTAAATTATTAATAGTTGGAGATGATGTGAACTAGAGCTTTGTGAGGATTTGTGTGTAGATTCTAAATATATTTTTATTAAAAAAATTAGAAATAAATTGTGATTTTTGTACGTAACTTTTAGGGGAGATGTCCCAGTGACTGCTAGGGCTATGTTCGCGCAATTGTAGAATTCAAACCATATGTAGAATCAACAAATTTTTTTATGGGTTTTATTCACTCACGAGTTAATAACTTATAGCTATTATTTTAGCTTGTGGGTAATTCAGTCGAATGTGGGAGTGTTTGATATGCGCACAAGGGTAAAAAAGTCACCTTTTAGAGGTGTCATCCGCTGATAGCCACCAAATGTCTTAATTGCCACCTGCTAGAACCACCAAATAATATTTTTAAAAATTCCTAATTGTGTCACTATTAGGGTGCAATTATAACAATATTATCATTCAAATATGGTCAAAAGTGAATGGATCTAATTGATGGGTTAATGTTGGAGGTATATGTTAGCGCCCATAATAGTCTGCACCTACACAATAAACGTCAAACCTTAACACTATACACCACCATGCATTCACTCCATTTAATAACCACATCGATTCCGATGATGGTTTATTTCCCACATTTTTTGGGGGTAAAAAGCTCATTTCATGAATTCACCATGCGATCACGGACTAGAAGCTTCTTGATGGTGATGGTGTCTACTCTCCATGTAGGTTGAGGTAATGACGAACATCATTCTCCTTTCAAAATGCAAACTATGGTACTCGTGAATCTTTTTATTCAACATTTTTGTGGACCCATGAAGGCTTTCTTCATTGATTACATAATGATTACTACTTGTTTTTACCTGGAAAATCATTCCTTTTCAAGCCCTTTTTACCATGTGTTGTTTAACATTGTCGGGTCTGGTGGTGGATTATTTTCCACAGATTTTTTTGGGGTAAAATGATTATTTCCTACTCTCCATTTTACTGCATTCTCGCTATCTGGTAAACCCTCCATGGTTTCATATTTTTTTGATAAAATGATGAGGAATCTTGCGGGTTTGACCACATGTCTGCATAAAATAATGTATTTGGACTTGCTTTGACCATTTTCTTAATAACCCATGTGAATATGGGCATAAATCGACAAACCCATGAGGCTTTCGATATATGTATGCAAACCCATGTGTTTTTCTCCATATATATAAAAACCCTTGCTTGGTTTTTTCAGAATATGTGTGCTTAAGGAATTAATCTCATGAAACCCTTGCCTAGTTTTTTAGCATATATCTGAAAACCCATTTCTATATTTGTGTGACTAAGGAATTATTATCATGAAACCCTTGGTTACTTTTTTGGGAACATTTTTGAAAACCAAAGTCTGTAATCATTTTACCTTTGTTGAAATTTCTATCGTATGGCTATCAAATACAACATACTTTCGTTCATTCACTATAAAATATGTGAGTAATTATTGTTAAATATTTTACCTGTGTTGAAATATCAATCTCAATACTTTGTATCATATATTCTTTACTTCACAACTTACGTTTTCATGAGTTGTGCAATCTATATTCTACTTATAGTTATTTTCATGAACTGTGCATTTAACATTTATATTTATGCAATCTTTTTATTTATTATAAGTAAATGAGGGTCTTTTTTGGTAACGGGTTATTCCTTAAAAACCCTATTTACAAATTCAATAATCTGTGTGTTCATTTACTATTTTTAGTTATTTCTCAGCTTGCATTTTCATTATATATG
>VDFB02098754.1:0-15465 GCA_007258455.2 Sequoia sempervirens
GCAAACTCAAAATAGGGAAAGAAATTGATGAAGAACACAATACAAAAGATAAAACTAGATTTAATCCACATTAGAGAAGCAAACACTTGATCCCATGGGGGAATTGGTGCCAATTTGATGTGAAAATTGGCCCTTTCCCAATTCCTATGATGAAATATTGATATGTTGAAGATGAGATTGATCCACTTTTGATGAAAGATGAGAGAACAAGCCAAATCTGCAAAAACCACAGCTAAGAATTCAAAAGCAGGATGAGAATGGCTAGTATTTTTGGCATGGTAACTTTGCGTGTTTGTGGATGATAAAATGAGGGAGAGGAGCTCTTCATTTATAGGACTAAGACCGGATGGAATTCAAGTTTGAGCAATAATGGGACTAACGTGCATCCAATATGGTTCCACTTGTCAAGCTATGAATGGATGATGGTTGTGCAAGATTTGGGGTTTGTGCCAATAAATGCCAATATTTGAAATTCAAATTTGTTGAAATGACATGTAAGAGGGAAGGGGAAAATGCAATAAATGCCACTTGGCTCAAGGCAAAGGACATGTAAGAGGTTTTAAATGCCTTGTTGGATGTACATGTTGACTTGGAATTTTTGAATTCAAATTGAGAGAATATTTCAAAAGATGCCATGTGAGGGAAAATAGGGATTTAATAAATGAATTAAATCTATTTTCATGTGCAACTTGCATTATCTAGGGATGTGACATGAACAGGTTAAAATTAATCAAAGGCTAATTAATTTAATAGGAGATTAGATGATGTGACTTATTTGAATTAGATTTATGGATTTATTTAAATCAAATAAGAGAGGAATATGATAAGAGGCTAATTAAATAAGGATTTTGATTTATTTAATTAAAAGGGATGGTGTTAGATTAAATCAAATAATGTTTTAATTTATTTAATTTAATGGATAGAATTTAGAGATTTAATCAAATAAATTGATTATTTAATTAAATAGGGATAATTAGATCAGATAGATTGATTTAATTAACAAGAGAAATGACTTGATTTAGATAAAGTGATTTATTTAATCAAGAGAGGATTATTGATGAATTTAATCAGATAGGGGAATTTGATTAAATGGTTAGACCGAGGGATGATTCAGGGAGACATGATGTTAGTGAGTCAAGATCGAATGCACGATGTCAATCAGTATATTTTTGATTTCTACAATATATAATCATAATTTAACTAAGAATTAATTTAGTCTAAAATGGGAGATGGATAACACTTTGAAAATTTGTTTCACTATAAAAGGGGATGAATAACACTAAAAGAATATTGAAAATATATGATGTCCTCAAAGAGGAGTATAAGGTAAACCATAAAATCATAATATACCTTCCAATTGAAAGTAAAAGTTTATGAAGTTTCTATTAAAGAAACAGTAAACAGATAAAAATGCACCAACATAAAATGATACAAGCTTGAAACCAATTTTCATTAAAATGAAACACCCACTAACTAATGATGTGTTTTAACTTATATTTTGAGAAATTCCTCAAATTTGAAAATGAGATGCTAAATTTTTTTTTCATGCACTCCCAAATACTTTAACATCAGATGCCTTGAAAGAAAATAGAAAACCTATGGCATGTCTTCAAAGGTATGATCTAGTTAGGAAAAAAGATTTGTTTAGATAACATAACAATTCATTTCCATGACTCAGTGAATGCATGGATAAGATAGACAACATTTACAATGCACTATGACATCACAAGTAGGTCATTGTTGAACACTTGACACTAGAACTATTTAAGTTTCTATATGGTTTACCCTCCAAATTTGGCACTATATCATGACTTCTACATATAGCCAAAGTTGGATCCTAAAAATTTTGCAACTTATGTTTTTCTCTAAAACATTTGTGCAGAAGTGTGCAGGTGTGGTGAGGTTCAAATAGTAGGTAGAGAGAAGAACTAAGAACACGTAATATTTATCCTACAAACTATACCAAGAGAGAAAAAATAGTATATGAGACAATCATTACAAATTCTTCTAGATTAACATCATTTGCTAATTCAAACCCCTCATTAAATTTAAATGACATCCTTAGTCATTGGAAATTCTTCTAGACTAACATCATCTGCTAAGGTCATCTTTAGTCATTACAAATTCTTCTAGATTAACATCATTTGCTAAACCCTAAAATCTACCCCTTGTCCCATTCATCTAACCCTATTTGGATTTTAATCTTAACCTAAAATTAACTCTAACCATCATTTTCCAAGCTCATCTTTAGTCATTAAAAATTCTTCTAGATTAACATCATCTACCAAACTTAAAATCTACCCCTTGTCCCATTCATCTAACCTATTTGAACTTTAACCTTAACCCTAAAATTAACTAGATAACCTTTTTTCAATTTTACTTGACTTGATTGATATCTAAACATTGTTGAACCTTAATTAAACTATAACTAAATTGTAACCTAAGCTAACTCTAAATAAATGACCCTAATTTTAATCTTACATGTGTATGTATGTATGTGCATATATGTTTATGTGTGTATGTATATGTATATATGTACATATGTATGTACATATATATACATACATATTATATATGTACATGTATACATAGTTACATGTACACATATGTACATGTGTATGTATGCATATATATGTGTACATCTATGTATGTATGCATGTGCATATGTGTGTGTGTATGTACATGTATGCATATATGTGTATGTGTGTATGTATGTATGTACACATATGTGTACACACGTATGTATATACATATGTATAATATATATATATATGTGTGTGTGTGTATGTGCATATGTGTGTATGTACATGTATGCATAAATGTGTATGTGTGTATGGATGCATGCATATATATATTGAAAGGGAATGATGAACTCAAAAAACCTTTCGAGAACCAATATGCACCTTCAGTATCTTATGTTTCTTTAAAAAAATCAAATTTTAATCATCTTGATAAGAGCACATACTACTATGCCATAAAGTGGAAACAGACACAGTTGAATTCCCATGCATTAACCCTTCGAGGAAAGATGATGTAGTTCCAGATCTATGAAAATTTCAGCAGCATAACGACATATAAATTAACATTTAAGAATGAGAAACATGAAGAACAAAAGAAAGATAGAAAAAAGAGAAGAAAACACGATATACGCAGGGAAAAAACTTCCGGATAAAAAATACCACCTTCCAAATCATTGAACCAATGTATTAATCTGCAAAAATTCAGTTACAATACATTCTAGGCTTGCAGCCTTAACACAGAGACTACATCTTGCTCTTTTGGAAGAAATCTGACAACATAACCCTACAATGAAAAATTCTGCTCATAACTTCGCAAACAAAGTCTCATATTTATAGAGCTTACAATGCAAAAATTAGACATTTCTAAATTTATTGCCAAAGGCTAAAGATGCAATATGGAAAGTTCCAAAACCACTGAACACGCATAATAGTAAGTTTCCAATTATCACCACATGCTAGACTACAAAGATCTACTTGCCAAAATAGCTTCACTCAAAGTCACATTCCAATAACTCAACATGGAAATAGAAATGCATTTGTCGCAACTCCACAATAAAAATAAAATTTCAATTTGACTCCTCATTAGAAAAACTGCAAGTTGTAACTCAAAAAGACAATGTGAAAATTAGCAACATTCAATATTTAGAAAAATCAGGTTGAGACACCGCTGCTGGCATTTATCCCAACTTGTCGAGGAACACCTTTGAAGATTCCATGAAAGTAACAGGATTTAACTGCTAAGAGTCAATCGATGAAAACACATCATCACAACCATACATGCAATCACAAGAATCTCAAAAAATGCTTTCATGCTCCAACCAAGACACTTGCAACAACATCCAAGTTGTCCACCATTTCAAGCAACAGTACCTGCCATCCTCCAAGGAAAGGAACAAGCCATGGTGTATATGCACTAGTCTAAAGAACACAAGCATCAAATCCAATTGATAGCAAAGGCTACAAGATACTGCCACCACTCCACTGTGCTCACAAGCTATACAAAAGCATCAACAACAACAACCTCAAAGCCCACAACCTAAACACAACCGTGATGTTATCCTCCAAAAAACAAGATAGAACATCAGTTAGAACAACAACCAGGAAATTGATTGCTCCCATCCAACTAACCAACCCACACAATTGAAAATAGCACCCACAACAAGTGTTGATCCATCTAAATGCCCATACCTCAAAGATATCCGTATCAACAACTCATGCCACCTACATAACCAACCCATCGAAGCGCATTACAAGCTCCATGTGTCCAACCAATCAAAGAGACCAAACATGCAAAGAACTCCCCTTTGCATGGGTAATGAGATCTAAAAATATCAAGGCATGTCGAGGTCTGCCAATCACAACTTACATAGAAAGTGTAGCCATGTATTGCCACTTGGACCATCCATAAAGATCTGCACATCCTGCAACCAACTGCTGCAAGAAACATCTCTCTTAACAATATTTCATAGCTCTCCCATGTTCTCCATATCTGATAGCAGAAAGAGATACAAGAACCTCCATGTCATCACCCACGTGACAACACATAGCCACAAACTAGTGATCATCATAGATCCACATATAAATCTCACATCTAAAGTCAAATGAATCTGAACATATAGGAAGAAGAAGCCTCAACAACCCTAAAGAAGCCTCAACAACACCCAAACATCCAATCTCATTAGATCAAACATAACATATATAACATATATCTACATGGATGTAAGCTTCACAAAGAAGATCAAACTACTCCATTTCCCATCTCAAGAAATCGACCCACTACCATCCCCTAAAATCATCATAAATGAAAAAGTAAACCCAAGGAGATAACCATGCTATCCATCTCTCAAGGTAAGATCTTCGGAACCATCTAAAAGCGCAACTCAAGGTCCATGTCTATGAAGAAGCATAAAGCGGCAGAGAGGAAACAATGGGAAATACCTCTCAAGTGATAAGCCTACGAGGTTGACCAAGGAGATGAGATGAAATTCTCCTCAAAGAGAAATCTCCTCATTGGTCTATATGTTGAACTCACGTCAATCAAAGGTGTAGGCTCCTGGGGCTTCTCTTGGAAATCCATCGAGGTAACCATATCAGCAACAATTCTCTGTCTTAAAAATCTGACCTCACCTCATTCTCCATGTATCCATGAGCACCAAAAAATAATCATCTCATGCTAAACTCTAAATGCATCACTGCACTATCATGAAGTTCTCAAGCATATGACCAATGCACCCAAAACATAGTGAATCACCAGACCACTATCAAAGCTCCAATCATCTTAATCAGGAACTTAACATGACATCATGATCTTATCATTCCCCTTAGGAGATCCAATGCTGCAAGTGAACATACCACAGTCTCAAGAGAAATACAAAGCCAAAACTCTAATGTGCCATCAAGAGTATATCATGACATACTAGCAACATACTCTAAACCAACATCACCTGTCAAAGCATTACCAACACCCCAACCAAAGACTCCAAGATCCCTCCATGGATCTAAGGTATCACACATAATTGATATCGAGAAGATGGCCATCTTTCCCAAAATAGTGTCCATGCAAATTTGAAAAGAACCCATACCGACAGGGATCTAAGAGCTCCTCTAGCAACATCGCAACACTAAAGATGATCATCCATCACCAAGTGATGAACACATCACTACCAAAATACACTAAACCATGATACTAAGCTAGACGTAGCGGTGACAACCATCTCCTCCATGAAAGATCATCCAAGTCTACACACTCAACTTCCCCAATGTCGGTAACATACAAGTGAAACCAAGATCTCCAAGCACAGAAGATAAAACTACATGCTACAAGTCCCCACAACTGACTATCCAAGTACTCAACACCATCCTTTCATCCCAATGCAACACATACCAACGTAAAAATGACCACAGACAAGGTCACCTGATGAAATCTGCTCCATCACATAAACAATCTCTTGGATATAGGCAGTACACATCCAAGTCATCCCACTGTAGCTAATGGGTAGCAAATCCACAAACTGCATAACTCGTAGATCCCAAACACTGAAGCATGCAAAATTATCATCACATTAGTAACATGCAAAACTAGGATATCAAAGAAGATAACATTTAGATTTTAAGACTCAAACACCAAATCACCACCAAACCCGATTTTCCAAACAAATCCACAACTGAATACCATAGTCAAGGGACTAAACAAGCATTCCTGCAAATCTGCAATTGTTTTCATCCAGAAAACTCCAAGAGTCTGAACACAATATTCTCCACAGATATACAAAGCACAAATTTTTATTAACATGCAAAACTTGCAAAAAACATTTCCATGTAAATCTAAATCCAGTTAAACATCCAAAATAATAGATCACATATTTCATCTAAACAAGTGAATACTCAAGAGCTACATGAACCCACAACTTTTTAGGAAAACTGTAAAACCTTCTCATGCATGGAGCATACATGCAAGCCTGCAACTATCTTACATCCAGATAACCCAAATGAGACATAATCTAAAAAAATAGTTCATCTGCAGATCTACAAAACCGCAAGTTCTGATTAACCATGTAAAACCTGCAAAACCACTATTTTTTATAACACACATGCAAATCCATATCCACTTATCATTTGGAAGACCCACAAGTCTAAAAACCACCATAATAGTTAAACTAGAACAATGGAATATCATGAATATGCATAACCATAGATTTTTAACAAAGAATTCATAAAACACTCAGATCTAACCAACAAGAAACTGAGACATGCAAGTACAACCAACCAAAGGAAGAAGAGGTCAAGGAACTCTAGACCCATTTGTAGGCCAACTCCACCACCACCATGTACATGCATCTGAGAGAGAATTAGACTATTTAAGAAGCCTCCAAATCATCCAATGATCAACTCCATAACTTACCTGCATTCGGGGTTATTAAAACAATGCCTTCCAATGTCAGGAATTAAAAACAAACACCAAAATTGGCACACCAAACTAAAATAATAACAACACAAGTCTCTTCATATGACCAAAGAGTTCATCTCAGACACCCAATATGAAAACTCTATTACACAACCATAAAAATAAAAAATAACCACCATGTATGTGGGTTATTTACCTGTCAAATCAAGAGCTCTAGATCAATAACATATCAAATGTAACCACATGACCAACTCCATAAAAACTCTATCTTTTCCATTCTTCACAATTCCTATTGATTTACACTCATCCAAGGATTAATAATCAACCAATTCATTTGAAATAGATTCCCTCAAGCTTTCCAAGCTAAGAAATCACAACAGAAGAAATACTGGTCAAGAACCCCAAACACCACAAGCAACACAATGCAAGCACATGCAAGTAATATGCAAGTCCATGCAAGTACATAAAACTTACAAACATAGTCATACAAGTAAATGCAACGCACATGCAAGTACATGTAACTTACAAAAATACACATGCAAGCACATGTAAGTGACATGCAAGTCCATGCACATACATGCAACACACATGCAAGTACATGAAACTTACAAAAATTACACATGCAAGCACGTGCAAGTCTGGAGCTAAGCTCTAATACCAAATGAAAGGGAACGATGAACTTGGAAAGTCTTCAAAGAACCACTATCCACCTTTAGTATCTTATGTTTCTATAAATAAATCAGATGTCAACACCTTGAAACAAGCACATACTACTATGCCATAAAGCAGAAATAGACATAGTTGAATTCCCATGCATTAACCCTTAAAGGAAAGATGATGTACTTCCAGATCTAAGAAAATTTCAGTAGCATAACGACATATAAAATTAACATTGAAGAATGAGAAACACGAAGAAAAAAAGAAACATAGACAAAAGAGAAGAAAACATGATATACATGGGGAAAACCCTTTCAGGTAAAAAACCCCACCCTCCAAAGCATCGAACCAATGTATTAATCTACAATAATTCAGTTACAATAAATTTTAGACTCACAACCTTAACATGGAGACTACATCTTTCTCTTTTGGAAGAAATCCGACAGCATAACCCTACAATTAAAATTTCTCCTCACAACTCCTCAGGAAAAGTCTCAAATTTATAGAGTTTACAATACAGAAATTAGACATTTCTAAATCAACTTTTAAAGGATGAAGATAAACTAAACACAAAAATAGAAAATTCCTCCATACACAACTCCTCCTGTAAAATCAATTTTCCAACTTGACTCCTCATCAGAAAAATAAATTGCAAGTTGTAACTCACAAGACAACGTGAGAAAATTAACAACATTTAATATTTAAAAAATCAATGCTATGGAAAAATAAAAGGTTGAGACACCTTAATTTTCCTAACAAAAGATACCCACATATGTAAATGTATATCATTATTTTTAATAGACTTCAATTTTTTTAATTAAATTATTATTAAATTATAAGTCAATTGTAAAGAGGTAGATATAAATGTTATATTTCTACTAATATAATAACAAGATCATGGACATATTTTATAGTGTAATGTATTTGAAGTTGAAAACTTTTTGTGATGCCACCTTCTACTCTGTCATTCTCTCTTGTCCACAAGATCTCTACAAATTCCTTCACCCACCTCTGTGATTTTGTGCACCCTTCAAATAACTATGTTTGGAGTGTGGTTTGTGATGTCCATGTTAGGATTGACTTGGGTATTCCTAAGGGAAATTTGTACCCTAAATTTTTTTGTGTTCTCCAGTCCTTTGGTCGAGCTCTTGCTCTAAATTTCCATGCATAATCTAAGATGTAAACATACAATTCTCTAGGGACCTCCCCTTCAATGTGTTATTGGTCTCCTACAGTGGCAGTTGATTCTTTTAGAGCGTAGGAGGCTAAGGCAATGAAGTGCTCCTATTTCAAGAATGTTACTCATATTTCCCTTGAGAATGGGAGGAGACCCTCAACTTGGTATCCTCAGCCAAAAGATGCATAGAATTTGACCACTAACGACATAGAGACCATCAAGATCTGGCTTAAAAACATCATCAAAAGGGCCCTTACATCTTTAGTTTTTTTCGAGGAGCTCAAGAAAGATGTCTATGAAGGAGAGTAGTTTTACATATCTAATGGTTTGATAGTTTAGTTTAATCATCTTTGGCCAAAACTATCAAATTTGCACAACTAGGTCACATTGACATGGCAATCTATGTTCAAAGGTAATGTAGAAGTTTATCGATGTGCACAAGGGTTTATCATTGTGGTATTTGATTTTAAACAATATAGGAATTCCATTCCTCAAGAAAAATGTTGTTGGGGTAAAATAGTGTTGGGGTATAATGTACTCAAACCCTAGTATCCAGATTTCAACCATCTCACTGAATCTATTTCGGTAAAACCTTAATAGGTTCACCTTCCAAATCTCTTGTTGTAGTTATGGCTTGATGGCTACTTTGAAGCAATTGGTGACTTTTGGAGATATTTTCTAGTTATTAATTTAAACACTTCCAATTTTACCCATAGAACATTTGCTCACATCCTTGTAGACATGGATATCAAAAGGGATCTCCCTATAGATATAACCATCAAGATTGTTGATTATAGTTGGACACAACCATTGGATTATGAAGGCTTTCCCTTTCGATGTAAAAGATGCTTCAAAATTAGACACATGGCTAACAATTTCTCTAGAAACATTAAAAATATTACGCATCAATCTTTGTGGTCAAACTCTCTTCTTCATCATTATTTGATTAAAGCTCCTTCAAAGGTTAAGGGGAAAGAATATGAATCTTCCCGAGCTGTGAGGGCTTCAACTTCACAAGAGACAGTTGTGCAGTTTGTGTGTGGCCAACAAACATTACCTATAGTTGCATCTCCCTAGATTCCAACGACACCAGCATCCCCTTGGGTTGTTCCTCCTATACATGAGACAAATTTATAGCTAAGGGGAAAATTGAAAAGAGTCTCAATGGTTGTCCCATCTTAGATTTCAAATGGTGTAGCATCTTCTTTACGAGGTGAGGCATCAATGATTTCAGATTTTTCTACTGTTTCTTAGGGCTTTCTGTTGGTTTATGGTGGCCCCAAGGGAAATGCTCAGAATGGCTAGGAAAGGAGAGGATTTTTGTGGGGAAATAATCCCTTAGCGGAGGTTTACCAAAATATGTTAACTTCTTCTTAATCAGAGGTTGAATGGATAGTATTTAAGAGGAATAAATCCTCTTCTAGAAGCCACAAGATGTTGCTCAAATTGGCCACAAAAGGGGAAAATGGAGTTCAGATTAGAATTCTCTCAAAGAAGGGGCTTTTTTGAACAAAACAATCAGATAACATTGTTATTTTTTTAGCTTGTTCTTGTGGGTTATGTTGACAACATTTTTTGTGTTTTCTTTTTGTAGCACCCTTTATAGAAAGGGCATGCAATGATATACTTAACCTAATTTTATATAAATAAAAAAAGACTTCTGATGTAGTAAAAGAAAATTAAAATAACATGAAAAATTATAACTTTAAATTGCACTTTTAAATATTTATCCAACTATACCATAAAAATTGTTACGAATCAAGTAATATATTTCAATTTTAGATTATATATATATATATTAGAAGAAATAAATACACAATAAAATGGATACTAGAAAATATATTAAATATTTATTTTACGAAATTAATTTTAAAAAATAAGACATGGGAGAGATACATCATATTAAAGAATGTAAATGATATACCATATTATCTAATTAATTGTAAAATAAAAAAATATATCGAATGAAAGATAATGATATTATTCTTTATTATTTTATTAATGCCCAACATAGTTGAAAATAACTTCCTTTGTACCATCATTTTATGTACTATTCATTTTCATTTAAATTTTTGAATTGTATATGTTGATATGAATTAAGAATATTTTTTTCTTTATTTAATAGGTAAAAATAATATTTACGATAATTATTTTTATTTTTTAAAAGAGGGTAAAAATTTATTCAATCAAAACCAAAGGTACAAACCAAAGCCAGAGCCACCAAAACCCCCATAAGGTGATCAACAATAAACTACATATTCTATCCTCCACTAATACCCTCTCTAGAGTCCCCAAGTAATCAGAGGGTAACTCATCCCTTCCACTAATATCCCAGTCGTCCACATTCTCAGAGGCCCACTTCGCCAGACAATCGGCCACTCTGTTCCACTCTCTAGGGATATGACAAAAGGAGACAGAATCCAAGGAACTGCAAAGACTCAGAATCTACCTGACCTCAGAAGCCAATTGCCAACTAACATCCTCCAGCTTCTGGTTGTTCAGCATATCCACCACAATCTGAGAATCAGACTCACAAATGATCCTCCGCCAACCTAAAGAGTATCCACGCTCAACAGCTATCTTGATAGCAAGGGCCTCCATCAGATTATTAGAATGCTGCCCTTTGTACATAGAGAAGACAAAAACAACACCACCATCATTACCTCTACCAATACCCCCAACACCAGCATGACCAGGGTTCCCACGAGAAGAACCATCAGTGTTAATTTTTAAGACCCCCACTGGGGGAGGCGTCCACCTTCCATCGCGACTGACCCGTTGCCTGACATGGCGGGATCTTCTACCAGCAAGGCTTCCCCTGCTACTATCCCCCAAGTTCAAATTTTGCAAAATAGCCAGATCACCAGGATCAGTATTAATAGACATATCACACTTAGCTGAAATAGTCTCCTGGAGCCTGCTAAGAATCTTCTTCCACAGTTGAGAACTTCCCAACTTGGAGCCACAAAAAAATCTTCGGTTCCTCTCCAGCCAAAGGTTCCAGAGAATGAGAGTAGGCCCAATAGACCAGGCCACCTGCAGGAAAGAAGTCTTTGTAGGAGGTCTGCCCAAACTTTCCCAAAAGTCAATCAAGGAGGTAGCATGAATACAACCATGTTGCCAAGCCTCCCACCATCTATGCCACAACTCTCTAGAGTAAGGGCAAAGAAAGAACAAGTGAGAGGTACACTCCTCATTGCAAGAACAAAGAAGGCAAATAGGACCCTGAAAACCTCGCTTGCGAAGATTTTCCCAAGTGAGGCACTTCCTCTGAGCAACCAACCATAAGAAAAAATTGCATTTGGGCCATGAGAAGTTGTCCCAAACCTTCTTCCACCAGTGCACCTCAGCCGGACCATGTAAGTTCTTGTCAAGCATAGCGTAGCCTTGAGCAACAGTGAATTTACCTTTTGGACTAGGACTCCAAGCCAGAACATCCCTCCCATTCAGAGAGCTGCAAAGTCTGTCCTTCAAAATTCTAGCAAGAACATCACGATCCTCATCAGAACCACCCAAGGGCCACTCCTGAGGATCCTTCCAGCAAGCCACCGTCACCTGACCAGTACGCTTGACAGTTTTAAAATGCTCCACCTTAATCCAACCGGCATCAGAGAAAATATGGCAAAGAGGCTGAAGCTGAGGAAAACTAGAAAGAATGGGCGGGTGGCCATCCCAAGAGTCCTGCCAAAAAAGAGCATCAGAGCCTCTATTACAGATCCAGAAGAGCCCCTCCTTAATCAGCTGAGCACCCTTCTTTAGGGTATCCCAAATACAAGAACCCTTGCCCATCAAAGGAAGATGTGGCACATCAAGGCAATCAACACCAGGGAGATACTTGTGGGCCAGAATCTTAGCCCAATCCTGATCTTGATTGTTGCACCACCTCCAGTATAGCTTGGCCGCCAAGGCTGTGATAGCAAGATCCATAGACCTAAGACCAAGGCCCCCAGCATGCTTTGGCCTACAAATAGACTCCCACTTGACTAAGCTCCACTTCGAGGAAAGAAGGTTGCCAGACCAGAGAAATTGCCGAGACAGAGTATCGAATTCCCGCACAAAGGCAGATGGGGGAGCCTACACACAACACCTATAAATGGGGAGAGATTGCACCACAGTCTTTAGAAGAACCACTCTCCCAGCAGAAGATAGCCACTTGTAAGTCCAATGACTAACCTTACTCCAGAATTTATCCAAAATTCCCTGCTAGTAATCTCTACGCTGGGCTCCCAAAGCCAAAGGGATCCCAAGGTACATCAAGGGGAGAGAACCGATCTGAAATCTTAGGATCCTAGCAATCCTTCTCTGAATAAGCCAAGGAGTATTAAAGAAATAAATGGAAGACTTGTCATCATTAATACACTGACCTGAAGCCTTCAAATAGATGTCTAAAGCTCTCCTGAAGTTCACAGCCTCACTAATTCTAGCCAAGCCCATCAGCCCCGTATCATCCACAAACTGAAGATGAGAGTAGGAAGGAAGAGAGTTGCTTCAACTCCAGTCATGGATAAGACCTTGTCTCACTTGGGATTTAATAAATCTTCCAAGACCCTCTGCCATGATAATGAATAAGTAAGGAGATAAAGGATCCCCTTGCCGGAGACCCCGAGAAGCACTAAACAGATTTGAAGGCTCCCCATTAATGAGAACCGAGAAGGAGACAGAGGTTACACAACTAAGGACCCAATTCACCCACTCCTCAACAAAGCCAAAATCCAAGAGAGTTTTCTGTAAGAATTCCCAACTCACCCGGTCATAAGCTTTAGACATGTCAAGTTTAATAAACATACCCTTCTCGTTAGAGTTAGCCATAGAATGAATAGCTTCCATGGCTATCACGACGCCATCCAAAATTTGTCTCCCTTCAACAAAACCACCCTGCTTAGCAGAGATCAGAGAACTGAGGAGTGGTTTGAGTCGCTCAGCAATCAACTTGGTGATGATCTTGTAAACCACATTACATAACACAATAGGCCTGAATTGCGCCAGCCGATTAGCTCCTTCCATCTTGGGTATGAGAGCCAAGAAGGTAGAATTCATGGACTTGAGCATCTGTTTGTTCCTATGTGATTCCTGAATCACCTTGAGGAGATCGAACTTTATAATTTCCCAAAACTCCTGAAAGAACTCAATCGGAAACCCATCCGGTCCAGGAGCCTTGTCTTTTTTCATATTAAACACCACTTTCTCCAATTCAGGTAACAAGATGGGACATAAGAGAGCCCCATTCATCTCAGCAGAGACCAGTTGGGGAATACAATCCATAATGGCCCTCTCCTCAGCCCTAGCAACAATATCCTCCCTAGAAAAAAGGTTAGAAAAATAATTGACAGCTTCCCTGGAAATATCAGCACCGGAAGAAAGTTGAGCCCCATCCTGCGAAACAAGAGAGGAGATAGAGTTCCCCTGTCTCCGAGCCTTAACCGAATTATGAAAGAAAGCAGTGTTCCTATTCCCCTCCTGAAGCCAATCAATGCGAGATTTCTGCTTCCAGAAGATCTCCTCCCGAAGCTCCCACTCTTCTAATCCCTTTAGAGCCAAGGACTCAGCAATACTAAGGTCAGAGGTCAACCCCTGGTCACGAATCTGACGAGTGATGGTATCCAACTTGGACTGGGCATCCAACTTCTGAGCTTGTAGGTTCCCAAAACACTATTTATTCCATCTCTTAAGCCTGAACTTCACATGTTGAAGCCTCTTATTAAAAGTAAACATAGCCGTCCCATGGGTAGGCATCCCCTCCTGCCACCAATCCAACATAAGATCATGCAAAGATTGATCTCTTAACCACATCAACTGAAATTTGAAAGAGGGATTTTTGGTGATTCCATAAACGGTGACAGAGAGCTTGATAGGCCAGTGATCAGAGCCCCTCCAGTCAAGAATTTCAGAACTTGTGATCAACCTACTATTCAACCAATAGTAGGAGACAAGAAATCTATCAAGCCTCTCTGAGATAGCCTCACCACCACATCTCCTATTATTCCATGTAAATACACCATTGGTTGGCTTCACATCAATGAGATTCAGGGAGCCAATCATATCCCTGAGCAAATTTGCAGAAGGGTCCAGCCTGGCTAATCCACCACGTTTTTCATCCAAGCAAGTAACAACATTAAAATCACCAGCCATAATCCATGGGAGGAATGGATCCCAAGCCCGAATGAATTGAATGTGAGCCCATAGACTAGACTTACCTGAAAGATCAGTAGGAGCATAGATATTGGATAAAAGACACCTTTCTCTAGTCGCAAAACAAGAGGCAACCAGAGAAATAGAAGAGCGACTAGACATCCACCATAAGGGGGAAACTCTCCTCGGGTTCCAGAAACAAGCCACCCCCCCTGCACTATTCAAAGCACCCACCCCCTGCCAATTGCCTTGGGGCCAGATACGCGGAGCACAACTCACCAAACCGTCAACTGAAAGCTTGGTTTCCTGAATGAAGACCACATCTGGTAATTGAGATTCAATTAATCTGCGAATAGCCTTTTGTCTAGGGATGCTGTTCAACCCCCTTACATTCCATGATAAAACAATCATTTATGGGGGTGGGAGAAATGAGAATCAATGGGTTTCACTGACCCTGACTCAACCAAAGTATCACCCATGATCTTAACCTTCTCTTGATCAATCTTCCTTCCACTCTTTGACAGTTTATCAAGAGGCCCCTTCTTAAAGGATTTCTGCTGTAAGCCTAAAATAGGAGG
>VDFB02098756.1:0-20550 GCA_007258455.2 Sequoia sempervirens
GTATTCCTTGAGAGGAGTTTCTGGCTGAGGCTCTTCTCGGTAAACCCATTGGCTTATGTCTTCTTCGGGCGCATCTGTCTTGATACTTGGGGATACAAAGGTGGTGGTAGGGATATTCGTGCCATTGAAGGTGACAGTCTTGTCTTCCTTTGGGGTAGCACGGGAAGGTTGACCGTACTCATGTGGCGATGGTGGCATGGTCGCCACATTAAGAGAAGTGTGCATTTCGTACTCGCCACACCCTTTGTCAATGATCTGAACTTTTGTGAACGTAGGCTCAGTGGGGGAGGATGGAGTGGTTTTTGCAGTGGATGGTGGATGAACGGGTGATGATTGGGATACCCCCATTTCAACCCCAGGACAATAATGTAGATGGGGAAATGATGCCTCTAGAGCGCGGCAATATTCGAATGGTTGGGGGTCGGCATAGATGGTGACCTCCTGTCCATCGACTGGGAATTTGAGGCATTGATGGTAGGTGGAGGGTACGGCTTGCATAGCATGGAGCCATGGACGGCCGAGTAGGAGGTTATATGGTAAGTCCAGATCAAGGACATGACAGGTGATGTACCGAACCACCGATCCAACTTGGACAGGAAGATTAATGATCCCTTCTGAATTCCTTTCTGCATTGTCATAAGCCTTAATTGTAATAATCTGGTTGCTTAAGTCTGCTTGGGTATACCCCACCTGTTTTATGAATTTTAAAGTGCACAAGTTGAGGGCAGAGCCATTATCTACCAAGACCCTTTTTACTTTATGCCGAGCAACCACGACTTCAATATGTAAGGGACGATTGTGATTGGCGTCAATGTTGGGCATATCATTGTGGCTGAAGTGTAGTTGGTGGGATGAATCCAGGTGTCCTACCAAGGCTTGGAACTGTGTAGGATCCATATTATTAGGCACATGAGTTTCCTGTAGAGCTCTATTGAGGATTTCTTGATACACAGGGGAAGACTTGAGTAAATCCAAAATGGAGATATGTGCAGGGGTCTTTCCCAGGTGATCAAGGATATTGTACTGGGAAGTTACAGGAGTCGGTTGAGCGGGTGCGGAGGCTGCAGGAATGGTGATACGGGCCCGTCATGTGGTAACAGCACATTGGGGGTCTTTAGCTTTGACGTGTATCATGGATACACGAGGTTCTACCTGCTCAATGTAATGAATAACACCCTCGTAATTGAGGGGCACACTCTTGTAGCTCATGTTATTTGTGCTGTTATTTTGAGGATTACCATTGGAAGTGCTCGGGCCTTGGTTATGATTTGGGAAGGCGTTTTGATAGATCTGTAATTGAGCGTTGGACGACGGAGCCTGACTAGGGTCAACCTTGATGTCACCTCAATCTATGAGATCCTGGACGTAGTTTTTGAGACCCTGACATTTATTCAAAGAGTGTCCTTTAATTTTGTGGAACTCACAATATTCATTTTCCCTAAACCATGCAGGCTTAGGTTTGGATTCATCAAGCGGCTTGGTGACAGGATACGTGATCGGGTAGCTAATTTGCAACAGTTTGTTGAAGACAACACTTAAGGGTTCTCCTAGTTGAGCATATTGGCGTTTATTGTTCCCTTGGTTATTTTGATTGGACTGTTGGGGAGGACGGGGCATCCCTTGCGGTACAGATATGGCATTAGGCATGGATTGTTGTTGTTTCTGAGATGTGTTGGCTACGTGGACGTGTTTAGTGTCAGTGAAACCATCATTCATTGCATTCTTGTTCTTGTTCCAAAAACGTGGCTTGTCATTGAAAGACCTTTCCCTATCTTGGTTATATATTTTGATGTGTCCTTTAGCAATAAGGGCACGCTCAAGGATGGGTCCTTTCTCCACTACCTCCGTGAAAGTGGTGACACAATGTAATCGGAAGTTGTGGGCCATGTCAGGATGGGAGTTCTCCACAAAAAGGGTGACCATGTCTTTTTCTTTCAGAGGGGTTTTCATTCGGCTGGCTAGGCGCAATTCGGGAAGAAGAGAAAGTTTCCTTCACGCTTGTTTTCTTGAGAAGATCCAGTGTATCGATCCTTTTCTCCAAGTTGAAGGAGAAGTAGGAGACAAACCTTCTCGACAAGTCCCAAAAAGATTTCATAGATCCCTTGTCGAGGGTCATGAACCACCCTCGCGAATGCTTCCCGTGACTGGAACAAACGCGAAGAGATAGCTGTCATTGTGGAATTACTATTAATCGAGTAAACTCCCATGTGAGCTTTCGATCTTTGTTCCTTTATACTCTGTCACTTAGTATCTCAAATGTTTGGGGAAGGGAATCAATGAGATATGGATCATACTCTGATAGGCATATATCTTCTAACTTGAACGCATTGTTTTGTTGTCCCCGCCTCGAGATCCTTCAAGGCGGCTTTTGATTTCCGTGGATGTCCGTGATCGGGTCGTGTGTGTAAGCTGGATGGATATTGATGATATGATGATTGTGGATTCTGAGAGGATGTTTGGAGATGGGTGTATGGATGTGGAGGTGTCACATCCTGCTGATATGCCAAGGGACCTTGTTGATAAAAGGGTTGCTGTTGCGAGGGGGGATATGGATTGGCTGGGTAGTTGTGGGTGGCGTACTATTGGGAAGTGTGGAGAAAGTGTTGTTGATTAGCTTGCGGATATTGGGGGTGTTGATATGACTGTTGTGATGCCCCATAGGAGGGTTGTTGTTGATATTGTTGCTGGTTGTAATAGTTGTGGTGATGAGGTGGTTGTTGATATTGTTGTTGATGCATAGGTGGTGCCTGTGATGGGCGAGATGGGATGGTATGTTGTGGTTGCGCTTGTGGGCATAAAATGGATGCAAGGAACGAAGATGCGGTCGGGGCTGAAGGCCGGGGTGGATTTCCTTACAGTTGATGTTGTGATGGTTGTGCTGAGAATAGGGGATTGACCAATGGTTGTTGTTGAGGTGGAGGTGCGATTGAGATGTTGTGCAAGGGAGGTTGTTGAGCACTAGTGGGAGCGTGGGATTGGGGAGGTTGTTGGGATATGAACGATGATGGAGGAGGAATGTTGGATTGGGGCAATGATGGAGGTTGGAATGATGATGGTGGAGGAACATTGGATTGGGACGACGGTGGAGGTTGGAATGATGATGGTGGAGGATTGGTTGCTCCTAGAGGTGGCTGCAAAGAAGCGAAAGGGTTGCCCCCAGTGTTGACAGGAGGCGGGTTCGAAAGGGGCGGTGCCGGTAGCATTAATGGTTTTGGTTGCGGGATGTTTTGCGGCATGCCATAGGCATAGGGATCATTGGGATCAATGGCTTGAGGTGCTCCCGTGATCGAGATGGTAGGATGCGTGGGATTTCCAACGGGATACAGGACTGCGTTGCCAAATTCGGGTTGATGCCAACCTTCTATGGGGGCATACAAGCTACTAGGGGTGTCAT
Source organism: Sequoia sempervirens (assembly GCA_007258455.2). Lineage (NCBI taxonomy): Eukaryota > Viridiplantae > Streptophyta > Pinopsida > Cupressales > Cupressaceae > Sequoia > Sequoia sempervirens. Next base: position 3,395 of record VDFB02098756.1, read on the forward strand.
GTGAGCCTTGGGGGGCATTAGACGTTGAGGTGCCATACTTGGATAAGTCGACACCTGACGGTAGCTTGACACCCTTGTCAATCAAGTGAGCCAAGATTTTGTCCCCATGTCTTTCAAATAGGCATTCTGTCATTTGTGCATTGATAGGGTTGCTAAAGTGTTCTTCGAACGTAAGCTCGGGTTGTTCGGCCATGTTTTCCTCCCTAGGGGGTGATGTGTTTTGACCATCCACATTGGATTGCGATGAGGTGCCATTGTGGGGATCGTGAGGGATATTAGCACCAAAGTTAGGATCGGATGTGATGTTGACCGTGTTGATGGGATTTTGAGGGTTGTTCGATTGGGCATTTAGGGCTTGTTGGTCGGCCATTTTCTTTGCTTGTGATCAAGTTTGAACGGGCATGCAAGATGATGAAGTAGATCAAGATTGATTAAATTTCGATGGGAGATTAGTGGATGACGATTGATTAGGCCGATGTGGATTGGCTTGATGGGATGGGATTGGATTGATCGATAGATGTTGGATTTACCTGAATGTCGGGTTTTGATCCGAATAGGTTTGATGGTGTAGGGATTGGATTAATCTGATGATCAGGATTGGATTGATGATAAGTATGACGAAGACCGAGATCCACAACCGGGTTTAAGAGGGATCCTTGGTAACACTAGGTATTGATTGAGAGGTGGATGTATGATAACGACACCGAATCCAACTTGAGATAGAAGCGGATTGATTGGGCCGAAAGGGATAACTGACTTAAGACAGATAGCGATCCTAAGCCAGCTATGATGATTGCGATTAGGGATAAATACCTAGGTCAACTTGGATGGCAACTCCAACGAGGTTTATATGGAATAACGGGGATCAGAGATGAAAACGGAATTAGGACGGATGGGTAGCGTCTTAGGGAAGACGTATGGCTCTCAAAACAAGCAGAAGAGTGTTCGGAATAAATGACCTTTAGAATGAAGGGATGGAGGCTTGGAATGGACGTTCAAAAGCTTATTTTGGATGCTAAATGATCGTAACGATGGTCAAAGTAGAGGGATAATGCATGCGAAGTGATGATATAGGGTGATCAAAGGACAGGTCCGCCACTGCACTGGGACAAGCCCGCCACTGAATTAGGACAGGTCCGCCACTGAAATGGGACAGGTCCGCCACTGAATTAGGATAGGTCCGCCACTGAAATGGGACAGGTCCGCCACTACACTAAGACAGGCCCACCACTGCACTGGGACAGGTCCGCCAATGCACCAGGACAAGCCCGCCACTGCACTGGGACAGGTCCGCCAATGCACCAGGACAAGTTTGCAAAAGGATAAGGTCAAGTCCGCCAAAGGATGAGTTCAAGGTTGATGTTTTGATGGATGGCAAATGCAAAGGACCCAAAGTGTAACAATCATAAAAAGACTTGGCCAAACTGATAATCACTGGTTTTTGCACAAGAAAGACAGTTCAAACAGCACAACCCTAAAATTAGTAGAAAGGGGTATGGTCAACAAAGTCTTCTACTCTAGGATGCACATGGTTTCTAAGGAGTCCTCGATATACACCCGGTACGTGAGGCCCAAACCGTGAACACCAACCCGTTACAAGTGTGAGTCGGGAATCTTAGCGAGATACTAAAGGCTCGGACCAACTCTTCACGTCATCCCGACGCTTCGCCAATTACAACGTGGTTGGATTGAGGTACAGCTTTCGCTCTCCCCCCTTTATATACCCCGCCGGTACGCGTGGTTGGAATCGTCCCTTGGGGTGATGAAATCCCCAAGCAGGTCCCACTAAGAAATTGAAAAAGGGTGACAAAAAAAAGGACTTGGAAAGCTACGATTTCTCGTCACCCAGGATCGCCAAATGGCGCAAGGGGATTGGATACGTCAAATAGCTTTCCCAAACACGCCAAGCAAGGTCTATTGACACCCCTTTAATTAAGCTATGTTCCTATTTTACCAAAACACAATTCGGGAAAACTTGAAAGAAACAAATTTACCTTCTGTAAGACATGTCCGCCACTCTGTTAGGACAGGCCCGCCACTGAATTAGGACAGGTCCGCCACTGCACTAAGACAGGCCTGCCACTGAATTAGGACAGGTCCGCCACTGAACTGGGACAGGCCCGCCACTGCACTAAGACAGGTCCGCCACTCTGTCAGGACGAGCCCGCCACTGAAATAGGACAGGTCCGCCACTGGACTGGGACAGGCCCGCCACTGCACTAGGACAAGCCCGCCACTCTCTGTTAGGATGAGCCCGCCACCCCTGAACAGGTCCGCCACTCCAGGACCAGTCCGCCACCGGAAGAGGACAGGTCCGCCACTCTGCACCCTGGACCTGCAAAAATGCAAAAAAAACAAACGTGAAAGAAAAAGACCCGTTTGTGGGTCCCACCGGGCGTGCCAGAAATGTGATAGGTCAAAATAGGTGTTAGAAAACAAGCAACAAGTTAAAGAGCACAAATAAACAACTAAAACAACCTACACTTCGAGATTAGCCTAAGTTGGAAACAAAACAAGACAAAGCCACGAAATAGAACTTTATACCTTGCGTTGAGTCGATCCTTTGGTTGGCCCTTCGATCTTGAATGTGTATGCTCCTTAGATGACAAAAGATGTGTGATATGAGATGCAAATGATGCTTGGAAACATGAAAAAAAGCTAAGTGTGGATTGAGAAATAAAACTGCAAGAGTTTGGCTACACAAAATGATCTCTCCAAAATGAGAGAAAAGAGGGGGTATTTATAGGATTTTTGGGAAATCCTAGGGGAAATGGACGGTTGAGATTGATCCACCAAATATCAAGATGTAGGGCTAAGGTGAGTTGAGAACTCACAAGCCCTCACATCTTGACATGTGGCATGTGATGAAGCCCTAAAAGGTGAAGTGGACATGAGGTGGAAGGAAAAGGACATGACATGGAGAGGGGTACAAAGTACCTTGGGATTGGACAAGATCTCCTCATAAGGAGGTCCTTGTCCCCATGTGGGTGAGAGGACATGTGAGGAATTAAAAATTCCTCAAATATTCTCATGGGGATGAGAGAAAGAATAAAAAAAGAATAGAGGACATGTGGGGAGAAGTGAAGGAATTAAAAATTCCTTTTAGGTGCCTTGGGGGATTAAAAGGTGAATTAAAAATTCACATGGGGAAGGGGGATGCCTTGTCCAAAAGGAGAAAGCCTTTAATAAGGTTGACTCAAGGACATGTGCCATAAATAGGATGAGGATTAGGTTAGGCTAATCAAATGATTAAGGTTGTGCAAGTACTTAGTTAGATAGACTAATGACTGATTAGAGGCAAGTGGGAAATTATGGAGGATGTGACCTTAATGATGATTAAGGGTGTGCACATGTTAACCCTAGTTAATTAGAAGAAGATGAAGTAATTAAAATGGATTAGGGACCAACTTGCAAAAGTTGGAGGATGTGACCATGAGAGAGAAAAGATGAATTAAAAATGCATTTGAATTCAAAAGGGGAATATGACTAAATTAAATAAAAGGGGATATTTATTTAATTTAGAGGAGAAAAAGGGGTAAAGTATCAAATTAAATACTTTAGGACCCTTGTGCGAGATGCAAGATATTAATTAAACAAATGGCTTTAATTAATATTGTTAGAGGGGATGAGCAACCGGATGAATCAAGGAGACGCATTTGATCATATGGAAGTGATCAAAATTGGACGTCTACAATATCATTAGGTTTAGAGATTAGGTCTTATATGTCATTAGACTTTCCAATCTCTAGCTTGGTGGTGAGACCCTCTTAAGTCATTTATTATACCCTAGGACAACCTTTAGCAAATCCATTTCCCTCATTTCAGCATTGGAATGAGATCTTTAGGGTTTCCTTGAGTGAAACAAGAGCATGAAATAGGAACCCTATCTCCTAAAAGGTAGGCCCGGTTCCCTATTTTTTGTTGTTTCATTTTGGTGAACTTGTATTTAGAACACTTTGATTCTAATTTGGAGTGCATTATAATCCCAGATCTTGCTTGCATTAACATTGCATTAGGGTTTCTAAATATTGCATTAGTGAAAGTGAATATAGGTTGCATTTTTGCATTTTGCATCTTTGAAATTCATTTGAAATCCACATTTTCACTTAGTTTAGACATCATCCAAAATAGAAAGCATAACATTCACACAAAATTTGTTGAAAATGGTGCAAAAGTCCTAAACTAGGTCTTGTATGCTCCTCTAGGAAATTTAGTCCTAGTATAGGAGATTTTTCCTAATTTCTCAGTATTTTGTGCTAACTATTATTCACTATTTAGGCTCTTGAAAAACCTTGATTGGGACTCATACGCCCCTCTGAGCAATTTAGTCACGTTTTAGATTTTAAACTACATTTTCTAGCATTAAAAACCCTATTTCCATGTTTATGCTTGTTGTTGTTAGTTATTTGTTTCAGTTTGTAGAATTTCTATTACTTTCATTTCATTGCATCGAGCTTAATTTCATTTGAATCAAAATCATAGCATAGCATTTATCTTTTGTTTATTGCATCTTGCATTACCTTGATTTTTCCTTGAATGAGATTTTCTAATTGGTGTCCTATTGCTAATTTACTATAGTGAGACATAGTTCGAGACTCATGTCATCTCACGATAGCACAATTGTCATGGATCTTGGGCTATGTAGCTCTTTCATTGGGTGTGTGCAAGAAGTTAAGACCACTTTTTAGCTAATTAGTGGAAGTGTTTTCCCTAATTTTTAGAATTTGACACATTTGACCTTAAAATTTGAATCACTTAGAGATGGAAACTTGGAAAAAGTCACTGATCAAAAAATCTAGTACTCAAAATCTAGTTTCCAAATATGTAACTTATTTAAATACCTAGATGCTACAAATTGATTTTCAATAGGAGTTTTCTAAAAACTACTAGTTAAGTCACTTTTTTTTAGCATACCATGCACGTGTACGTCATCCATATTTTGACATAAATAATCATATTTTTCTAAACCCTTTTGGGAAAATATTTGTAACTCATTGAAGTACACTTTCCATACTTTTTTGTAATTTTTAATTAAATATTTTTTTTGTTAATTTTTTATTAGCCATATATTGGTGTTTTGAAAAATTGTCATGCATGTCACACATAAGATGACCTGAATTTATCATTTTTTGATTTTTTTAAAATTGAAAAGAATTGTCTAAAGTACACTTTCATACAATTTGTTTTTCAAAAAATTATGTTAATAAAAATTTATTAAAATATTAAAAAACCCTAATAATTCAAGTTTATGTACCTATTTCATTAGAAATTAATTAAACAATAAAAAAATAAATCCAATTGAAAAAAATATACATATTTGGAATGTACACTATCTCATCTATAATGAGTTTTAATTTCATCAACAAATTCTCCAAAAAGAGTCTTCAGCCATATGCTCAAAGTCACCATTTTCTTCTGACATTGCCAGGACCTTCAACTTGTAGGGAAAAGTAGGTCTAGGGCCTAGGTTCAGGTCCCCAAGCCTTTTCTCGAACCGAGAATCAAAGTAAAAATTGACCCAAAATTATTTAAAAAAAAAATAGGATTCTATTCTAAAACAAGATCCGGTTTCATAAAAATATAACCTTTTTATACTTAAATGAAATTAGATCTAGTTGGATCCCAATCTATAAAACGGGATCCCATTTTGCAAAACAGGATTCCATTTTTAAGAAATGGTTTAAAAATGGGATCCTATTTCTTAAAAATGAAATCCCATTTTTAATGGCGCATTTTAAAATAGGTCATTTTAAGAAACGGGATCTCATTTTCAACTCAAGACCCCAAACTAAAAGTTAGGATCCCATTTTCTTCAATCTGATTTTGGGTTTTTGTTTATTAAGGCAAAAACTTCCACGTTTTGTGGACTCATCTTCTTGCATTTACACCATTACTAGTGTTGACACTAGTTCACTAGGTATAGACCATACACTTAACAAATCTTTTCCTTCATGTAGTGTGACAAACGTTGATACAATGGTTGCTAGTGTTCCATAAGAAAACATAATCCAAATCCATGAAGACTTAAAGAAAACTTACAACATCAAGTGAGCAATAAAAACATCTCAACCACCGCTATCCCTGTCATGGATACCATACACCATATGATTGAGAGTGAAGATGAAATAGAGCTTGCATGTAACTAAGTTCATATTTTTGGAAAACATCTTACCCCAACCACTAGTTGTCCTTTACCTTCAAACAATGTAACAATCGAAGGAGGAATTCAAATCCCTCCTCCCACAACCATTGCCTCTATTCCCACCTATACCAACCCTCAAGTCACAACAACTATGCAACCTACTAGTAATGTGATTCCTTTCTTGGGTATTTCCACTAGCATCCCTAGTACTTTTGTGGCATCAAACTTCATATCTCCTACCACCTTACCTCCTATAAGCATTCTAGTCACTTGTCCTTGAAACACATACATACCTCTGCCTTATTCACCACCATCTCAAAATAAAAATAGTAACCCTCTCATAAATCAACTTTTGCAAATGGTTTTATAGCTGCAAAAATAGGTTTCCACTATAAACCAAAATCAAAATGGCCAACCTACACATTATGTCAAGAGAAATCCCTTATCCTTGGAGATATTAAGAATGCAGATGCCACAAGGTATAGGGGTGCCTAGATTTGAAAAATATGGGGGAAAGGAGATCCTTTTAACCATGTTTCCACTTATACCACCTTATGTAGTGGCTTTATTCTTGAGGATAAGCTCTTGGTTCAACTTTTCCTTAGGTCCTTGAAGGATGCTACGCTAGAATGGTTTTCCTCATTACCAAACAATTCAATTCTTTCATTCAATGAACTTGTTGAGGCATTTATAAAATATTTCTAAGTGCATATGATTCCTAAGATGAATTTAGCTAATTTGATGAAATGTAAGCAAAAATATGATGAAAAGATAACTAACTTTATTTCACATTCACACCACCAATTGCTTTATTCCCAAATTGACATAAAGACTCCCAACCCTCACCTTCAAAGTATTTTCATTAAGAACTTGCAAACTAAGATACAAGATAAGCATACAATGATGAAGTTTCCCTCATTCGTGCACTTATGTACTACCCTTCGTGATTATCAAAATTTGGTTAGTAGTCGTGACACAAAACCCACCTCTAACTGAGCTAAGAAATTCAAATTTGTAAACAAAAAAAATTACCAACCTTTTATAAAATAGAATAAAGGCTTCCTTCAATTAAATCCCCCTTATCAAACAACTCAACATGTTAATACCCAAGTGTCTGCTATAAGGAAGACAACTCCTTTCACATTTGGGGATCCAGCAAGGAAATTCACTCCCTTACCTAATACCCTCCATAACATAATGTCACAACTTGTAGAATAGAAAATGATCACTTTTCCTCCTGTTAAAACTCTCGATCCTAATAAGCCTTTACCTCAGAAATTTAGATTGAATTCTTATTGCCATTTCCACCAACAAAATTGGCTTAGCCAGGATCAGATTGCCTTGTTAGGCTATCAAATCATGTAGCCAAAACACAAACCACATAATCATACAGATCAACACAACATGAGTAACAAACGCTTTAATTTTTAATGAGGAGACATTACATTATTACAAACCATCAATGGCTAATTACAAAATGTTTTCCTACTTACAAATCTCACTACCACCTACAATCTACTGGTTGCTCATCACCACCTCTCCTCTATGGCTACTCTGCCACCTTCTCTATTGGTTGCTCCACCAGTACCTCCCTGCTACACCCCACTCTCATGATATGTATATATATCTTCTCTCTATCATCACTAGCAAGATTTCTCCTTCATGTCGGCCTTGTTGTTGTAGTACCACCATTCAGTTACCTCGCTATTAGGAGCTTCATCTAGTCATCCAATCAACATGTATTTTACAATAATGATATGGAATGTCATCAAATCTCACCTCGCCAAGTGTCATGATCTCATTCGTCATCCATTATTGTTGACCACTCATCTCAACCATTCATCTCAAGCTATTGCTTATCCTTCATCTCATCATCCTATCAATCAGAACCCAGTTCCACTTTCATCAATACACAAGTGTCACGCCCATGACACCTTATACTTAGTCCATCGTTCTATCGAGGAGACCCCAATTTGAGTCCCACCGATATCATTTAGTCTCACCGATCTTCAAATTTTCCACATCATCACATCAATTGTCCATCTCCGTCTTCCCATCAGTCCCACCATGGTCATCTTCATTGTCGATTCATACCATGTGTTGTCTATCCATTTTCCTCATGACTGCACATCATCCTACCGGATCCCACAAATGACTTCATACTCTCATGATCATTCTATTGTTGGGACCTTAATGCATCTCCCACCGATGCACCTACATTTCGTCGATCACCATTCATTGGCCCACTAGAGGGACTTCCTCCACTAGTTTTTTGATACCACCTACTCACACCGATGAACTCCAACTCCATCATTTCATCACGAAAATGAGTAACAATCTCCTACTGATGAGCTATAGTTCTGTCGATGAGGAAACAACATTGGCCAAGGAGGGGTAGGAGTGTGATTCTCTTGCATTAGAATCCCCAGGTGATTAAATTTTGTGTGATCCTACACATGCATCCTTCAATTTTGACTTATTCTTCAGACCTACCAATTGTTTGAACAGTCTTCTCAACTGTTTCTTTTGCAATTTCACTATCTGCACCTGTCGACTTCTTTCTTTCTGTAGATACCTTCTTCATCGAATCTCTTTGTAAACTTCAAATCCCCACCATTCTTCCTCATAGTCTTCAACCTTTGTGGGAACTATCCCACTGCAATCTTTCCTCCTCTGAGAACATTCCTTCCATGGTTCACTCTTCCTTTCTTTATCCTTTTGCACAAGGATTTATATGAACCTTATTGTCAACATGCTTCCACCATCATATATCTTCATCAACATGTTCTCCTTGGAACATTTTATCTCTACTCTTTCTGCTTCTTCAACCATATCTGCAATGTATTCTATATTCATCAATTTGTCCTCCAAAGGACTCTCTTGCAACCTCTTTTCCTTCATTCCTTCACAAAGACATGACTCCACCACAAGTTTTTCTCTTGCTTTTCATTTTTGATCCTCTTGTATGAGGATTTCCTCTCTAATGCCACCAACTTGACATCATGTTGTAACCTTTGTTTCCTGCAAACACAACATTACAAAAAGGGTTATGAAAATAACTAACCTCAAAAGGCTCTTCACCAACACCATCTTCTCCTAGTGCAACATATTTATTCTACTTCGTTAACTTTGCACTTTTATTATCCAAATAGCTTTGGATCAGCCTCATCTCTTCTCTCCATAGCCTTTCATCCTTATCTTCTTCGATCCCATCATCAAACTTGGGACTATTTCCTCTCATTTGCATCTCCTCCATTCCCTTATCAATTACTTTTCCTCTCAGGAAGATACGATCTTTATTATCTTCTCTTTGAATAGATCATCATCTTTGTTGAATTCCTTATCAATTATTGGATTTTCTACTACTACCAACTTCACTCTCTACACTTTATCTCTCACATCATCAGACAATCATCCCTTTATTGTTTCTCTTTTTCTAGGAATTATTTTCTACCCCAATCATCCTCATATTTAGGCACCTTGTCATGTACCCCTACTGCAAATGATTTCCTTGTGAACCCCTCTTCAAAGGCATCCAGTCTTGCCTCTATTTTTCTAAATTCTTCAATGAGCTTCTTTTCACTCATTTTCTCCTAATATTCTTCCAGAATGGGATTATTATTGGTCATTTCATGATCTTTCTTGTCCTCCTATCTAAAGAAATCTTCAAGAACTCGTAAGTCCTTCCACATTACAAGTCTGCCTTGCAACAATTTCTCTCTTCTCGATTAGGGTATCCACCCTCTATAGTTACAATTCCTTCCTACAACAAATTCACACTTCACTCTGAGCTTATGTGCCTCCTCTACCCTCTGCAATCGCATGTCTTTCCTGCAACAAATCTCTCTAGGGTTCAAGTTCTTTATAGTTATAGGTCTCCTCTCACCTACAACAAACTCCTCTAGAACTCAAATACTTTTCAATTATAGAATCCTCAAGTTTGCAAAAAACTCTCCCTAGGGTTCCTTTATGAGACAACAAAAATCTTCTTCTCATGAATCTCTTCAGAAATTCACTTTCATGTGTTAAATAGGTGCAAGACAACTGAGAGGGGGGTGAATCAGTTGTCACACAAATTCAAACTTAAAACTTAATCACTTATCAATTCTTCAACCACACTTTTGTTATTAACTATGAGCATGAAACAAAGATAAAAAAAAAGTAAATAAACACAATGAACACTAGATTTTTACATGGAAAACCCAATAAGGGAAAAACCGTGGTGAGGGTTAACTCACACTATATAGTATTTTCAAAAGAGGCTCACTACTAAAAGAAGGACTCACTATCCAAGTAAAAAGGCTCACTGCCTATAAAAAGGACTCATTGTCCAACAAGAAGGCTCACTACCTACACAAGATTATAAAAAACAAAATAAGGCTTTACAACCCAAAATGAATTGGAAAGATGCACCTATCATGTGCTAATATAGTTTTGGAGATGCTTAGTATTCAAATTTTACACCTTTCATTCTTCACTAACTTTCACATCAATTGTTGCCTTTCTGATCACCCCTTATCATTCACTACTCTCTCACTATTTCTTCTATCTCTTCTCTACTACTCACCTCCTCTCTTCAAAAACTATCCAATATATATACCCGATCTTCATCACAAGCATCAATTAGGTTTCCCTAATTAGATGAAATTCATTTATAAAAGATATCAACTTGTTGGCCTAATAGATCAAAAATATTTTCAAAAATGCAATTTAACCATTAGCACATTACATTATGTTGGCTTAGACCAAAAAAATGATTGCACATAATTTTTCATATCATATCAAATTTTTCTTAACAAGTCAGCCAAAAATAGATTTCAATGCAACCAACAGAATAATGTCACTTTTTCGTGTGAGCACCAGAGCATGAAATAACCTGATCATGCATGCCTTTAACATCCATAAGTAATTTCCCAAAATTAAAATAAAAAATAATCAACTACAGAGAAATGTAGACTAGAATACCAGAGAGGAACCAAAAATACTGGATCTACCACTAGAGAAGATAATTCAGTTATACACATCGGTTTAGAGCACCAGACCAAGCTACCAACATGGTGACATAAATGACAACATATAGATAACCTACTCATTCTTCCAACACCATGTCGGCGATGTCCACCTCTAATACTACTTGGTAAAATCAAGATCAGATTACCTTGTCAAGCTATCCAATCACGCAGCCAAAACATAGACCACACAATCATACAGATCAACACAACATGAGTAACAAATGCTTGATTTATTAATAAAGATACATTACATTATTACAAGCCATCAATGGCTGATTACAAAATGTTTTCCAACTTGTAGATCTCACTACCACCTGCGAGCTACTGGCTGCTTGTCACCACCTCTCCTATATGGGTACTCTTCCATCTTCTCTCCTAGCTACTCCACTAGTACCTCCTTGCTACACCACACTCTCATGATGTGTATATATATTCTCTCTATCATCACCAACAAGATTTCTCCTTCACATCGATGTTTTCGTTCTTCACTCATGTTGTCGTAGTACCCCAATGTAGTTAATTTGCTATTAGGAGCTCCATCCAGTTGTCTAATCAACATGTATTTCACAACAACAATGTGGAATAGCATCAAATCTCACCTCGCTAAGTGTCACAATATCATTCATCATCCACCATCATTGACCACTCATCTCAACCATTCATCTCAAGCTATCCCTTATCCTTCATCTCATCATCCTATCGGCTAGACCCTAGTTCCACTTCCACCAATACACAAGTGTCTCACCAATGACACCTTATGCTTAGTCCATTGTTTCATCTGGGAGACCCCAATTTTATTCCCACTTGTAGAACCCCAATCCTATACCTATACAAATACAAGAAACAAACCCAATATAGATCAAATGCAAGCAAGAACAAGGATTCCCCATCAAATTCATTTGCAATGTTCAAATAGGAAAGACAATAAAGAAATGAACCAAGAAAGCTATGAAATCCTATTTTAAGATGCAAACTCTCAATCCCATGGGGAAATTGGTGCCAATTTGATGTGGAATTTAGCCCTTTCCCAATTCCTATGTAAGCTTTTATGAAGATTGGTGGATGATTGAAGCTCCTTGGTAAAATTTTGGCATAACCTTGCTATGAAACCATGAAAATGATGAAATTTTCTATGAAATGGATAAAATTAGCTCTCAATATGAAGAGATTAACTTTTCTCTAAGTTGTGGATGCAAAATACAAAGAGAAGCCTTCTATAAATAGAAGAGAAAGATGAAGGAATGAGCAAAACGGATGAATGTGGGATCATTCAACATCCAATGGAAAAGTGCCACTTGTCAAGATGTGAATGGAGGAAGCTTGAACACATTTTGGAGAATGTGCAAAGAGGGGGGAGATTCAAAATTCAAAAGATGGCTTGAAGGATGAGATAAAAGGTGAAGCAAATGCACATGTCTTAAGAAAAGGAAATGTAAGAGATTTTAAATGCTTTGTTAGAAGGGACAAGTCCTTTTGTGGGAAAATTTCAAATTTGAGGAATATTCCATCTTTGATGCCTTTTTGAATGAAAATAGAGATTTAAATAATTTGAAATAAATGATATATTGTGCAAGTGGCAAAATCTAGAGGATGTGACATGGATTAGGATTAGATTAATTAGGATTTGATTAATTGAATAGGAGATTAGCTGATTTGACCATTTGATTTAGACTTTTGGATTGAAATATATGAAAATGAGAGGAAAATTATTTAGACTTATTTAAATGAATATTTTTTATTTATTTAATTAAAGAGAGATGATGTTAGCTTAAATTAAATAAGAATTGATTTAATTTAATAAGATGACCTTAGAGATTTAATCAAATAAAGGAATTATTTAATTAAATAGAGACTATGAGGTTAATTAAATAAAAAAGACTTATTTAATTAACAAGAGATGACAACTTAATTAGATAAAATTGATCTAATCCAGTTAAGAGAGGAATTTGATGACAAGATGAGAAGATGATTTAGGAGGAAACAATGTTAGAAAATTAGGATTAGGTGTGTAACGTCAATCAGTACATTTTCCATGTTTACATTTTCCCCCTCTTTGAAGCAAGGAACTCATTGCATTGGTTCAAAGAATAAATTCTCTTGATCAAAATTAAAAAATTCTTTGATTTTTTTGGATGCCCCACTGCTACCCCAGTGAATGAAGAACTACCTTGGTATACTACCCCCTCAAGAGATCTATTGAAAAGGTTCAATTTGAGGGTCGATCTTGCGACAAAGAAGTTCAAGATTAGTTCAGCTTGAATGTTTGATGTAGACAAATTTGATGATGTAGACTGTCATCAGCCATGGGTAGCCTCATGCCTATTTTGATTTATTACACACACTTGATCCTAATTTGTACAATGGCAGTTACATTATTGATGATATAAATGAGATGATAATGATGTTTATATGTAATAAATGATATGATGATGCTTTTATGATTATGCAAATAGATGATAAATGTATGGTTTATGAGATGCGTAGAATAACCAATCTATATTATACAATGATGAAATGCAATGCATGCGAGATGATCAATGTTTCTTATATGATATGATATGATATGTATATGCTTTGTACATGTAGGATGGATGCATTAGCAATGATTTATGATTAACTATCATAGTACCATGTTAGAGCGAAGGGAAGTAAGAAGAAAATAAGATGATGACAAGAGACACCAACAAGCCAACTTTATTAGAGATGATGATAATGATGATGATGATTTTCTTACCGGGGAGTTGGGATTTTAAAAGGACCAATTACCTTATGTTTGATAGCACATGTAGGCACGATGCATTAGGGTGTAAAGAAATAGGATGGCATTGCACCTAGTGCGATGGACTTTGACTCAAAAAATAGATTGGAGTATTCTTGTTCACACTTGGAATACATAAACCTTGCTAGGATGAACTTCAGAAGTTTCAAACATCTCATACCAAAACATGGAAAGGTATAAGCTATCAATGCAATAGTCAACAAACTGGCCAAAACATCCTCCAAACATACCTAACAAAGCAAGTATTCACCAAGTTATATTACAAGAACATCCAAAAATCACAACAGACAAAAGATAATGATCATTTCCCCATTCCTATCTCTCTAAAATCCTTTTGTTCAAGATATCATCAAGAGGTCCTTGGAATGAGCGCAATAAGATAAATCAAAAGACTAAGATAAAGTAAACAAACAAGCTAATGTTCTTCATACTGCAAGGCAAGGGGATGTTTTTTGGTTTGATAAGTTCATCTAGAATGATGCCCATTGTCAGAATGATATATCCTAGGACATGCATTGTATAGGATGATGATGGGTTGATAAGTTTTTTGATAGGATTTTGATATAAAGTTGATTGGCATGTTTGAAAATTATCAAGAGTTTGATTTTTCATTTAGAAGTTTGTTGTTTGATTTTGATTTTCCATTTGAAGTTTGTTTTTTCCAATTGTTGTACTTGTTTTTGTTTATTTCGTCAAAGGATGAAGGTGATGATCGATTTTATTATGGGTTAAATTTTATTTCAGGTGAAAGCAAGATGGGATGGATGGGTGTTTTCAAATATTTGGATGTTTTTGATGTTTTGAAATGTTTTGAGGCTGTTTTTTAGTTTTTTAGTTATTTAAATTTTTTTTTTTGTGTTTTTCAATTTTTTTTTAATTTTTTTTGTGTCTCAGGGGCTAATCAAAGATTAGCCTTGTCTATGTTTAAGCTCAATGATGGCGTATTTTAGATACAAATGTTTTTGACATTTTTTTACTTTTATGAGTGTGTTTGGATTTTGAAATCATTTGGATGTTTTTGTTTTTTTTAAGTTTTTTTAATGTTTTTGGATTTTTTGCATGATTTTGATGATCTGGATATGGATATGCATGATGATATCAATGCTTTGTTTTGTGATTTTGTTGAAAACCAAGCTAAGATTGATGGATCAAATCGATGGATTGACAATGATAACATTGTTGAGGATACACAACAATGCAAGGATAGTATTAAGCAACACGAGGATTGGGATGGATATCCCAAGATGATGAGGGATCAATTGGATTTGATTGATGATGATAACATTGTTGAGGATACACAACAATCCAAGGATAGTGTTAACGAACACAAGGAGTGGGAAGGATATCCCAAGATGGTGATGGACTGATTAGAGATTGATTGATCAAGATTTTGAAGTTTGATTTTTGGAAAAAACTCATTTTTAATGGTTTGATCTGACATTTGAAGTGAAAATTAGATGCAATTGATAGTGATTGTTTGGATTGATGTTCTATGAAAGATGAAGCTTGATAAGGAATGCCTTCTTGTCAAAATGTGCCATGGGCTAGTGATTTGGATTTTGGCTCACAAATGCTTTGACCAATTTGATTTTATGTTTGCCAATGTTTGGATCACTGCATAAGTTGGAGGATATAGATCAAGATTTTTTTCTGAAAGAAGATGTAAATATCAGCCCCTAGTGTTTAGCAATGTATGGACTGCCAATGATGGATGCTTGGATAGGTGTTTGGATAGAGGGATATGGATTATCTTGTGATGAGATAAGGTATTCAAATAAAAAATGTTCATTTGGATTGTAACTCATGGCTTGGATAATACTGGGTACATGTTAGGATCAATGAAAATGACCCATGTCAAGATATTTACCATAAGCAAGTGTAAAGTTTGCACCAAACTTTGTCAAGATCAAGATAATGTGGAAGATGGAAATGGGTGGGATAAATGGTTCATGGATGAATGGATTTATTATGGATAAGATGGATGGAATGATGACTTTATTATCGATGGTATGAAATTCTTCATCCCTAAACTGGTGCACTACTTGATTCTTATAGGGTGATCCCACAAAGTTGGTTTACAATTTCTGAGAGATTTTGATTTTTACTAAAATCACATACTTTTAGAAAATATAATGATTTAAGCCTTAAAAAGTTTCATTTAAAGTATTCCAATTGAAGATGGTTTGATCAAACTACCTTAGATCAAACCCCCTTGTATAGAACCTTGTTGGTTTTAAACCATACCTATAACAGAGTCTCCTTTACACCTATCAAAATGTTGATAAAAACTCACTTTTGATTTACCTTTTGGGTGATTAAATGAATTCATTTAAAATTTATTTTTTGTAACTATGTAGTCCTTATTATAAGCTTCCCAAAAAGTATAATTTTAAATAAATTTAATTTTATTATTATATTTATTTTTATTCTTTGTGAGTGTATTCTTTTGTTCCAAAATAGCAAAGTATCAAAAATAAAATTAAAAATATAATGGCATTCAAATATTGAAGTCCTTGATCCAAAAAAAAAAAAAAACAATTTCGATACATACAAAAAAGGTTACATGTTATACGGTCGTACTATGTCTAAATTGTAATTGGTTTGACTTCAAAACTTGATTAAAAAAAAAAACTCAATAAAAAACTATCTAACCAAATGGAAGCCCTAGATACCAGAGTTAAAAAACTAAATTTGAAAGAATTAGAATTTTATCCTTCATAGAAAAAAATTTATGAGTTATACGGTGAGCGTCACTTTTTAAAAATTTTGTTTTATGAAAAAAAACTAGTTTTCAAGGGAGATGGAAAAAGAAGTGCAATCTGATTCCAAAAATTTTGAAAAAAATATTTTTAGAATCTCTAGGAAAAATGTCATGAAACTCTAGTTTGCATTATCTTCAAATTTCTCACTATTTTCATCATGGTACCTTCCCAAAGTGCCACCATAGTGGTTTTCACTAGAGGACAATTTTTCTCTTTATTGTTTTCAATCCTTTTTTCTTATTTTTTTGGATTTTCATATTTTTGATTTTTTTTGGATTTTTCTGAAAGATTTTAAGTTCATGTTGAACCACTTTGTGGTGTTGATGTAGATTCCCCTATCATAATGTGCCATCAATATACTACTTGAAAAAGATGCTTTTCCAAGATACATGCACTTGATTAAAACTTTTGAGATTCTTGATATGCTTTGTTGATACCATAGTTAACTTTGTCTTTGTGCA
>VDFB02098757.1:0-46406 GCA_007258455.2 Sequoia sempervirens
AAACTTCTAATTTGTTTGATGTTATTTAGGGGAGGAATTCCAATTATTATTTTTTACTTTAGTTGGATCGACTTCAATACCTTGATGAGAGACTATGAACCCAAATTTTTTTTAATAATGTGACACTAAACACACATTTCTTGGGTTTAAGGCATACTTTATACTTTTCCAATCGATCAAATATTTTATCTAAAACTTCAATGTGTCCTTTCCTTGTTTTATACTTACCAAGAATATCATCTACATAATCCTTCATGATTTCATGTAGCATGTCATGAAAAATTACATTCATTTCTCTTAGATATGTGGCCCTTGTATTGTTTAGTCCAGAGGGCATTACTTGATAACAAAATTTTCCCCATGGAGTTATAAAAGATCTCTTATGTTGAACTTCTTCTATGATGTAGATTTGGTTATAGCCTAAAAACCCATCCATAAGGGACAACATTTCATGTGCTACCATGAGATCCACAATGAGGTCAATGTACGGTAGAGGGAAATCATCTTTCAGAAAATCTTTGTTGAGGTCTCTAAAGTTAGTATATATTCAAAAGCCCCTAGTGGTTTTAGCACCTGGTAAAAATGTTAGAGACCCACTTTGGATAATCAATAGGCTTGATGAATTCGACTTCTAGAAGTTTTTGTAGTTATACTTTTACCGAAAGAGTGATTTGAGGATACATCTTACATAGTTTTTTCTTAATAGGTTTTCCATTAGGATATGTTGCTAAATGATGTTCCAAAAGGGATAGATCAAGGCCTTGCATGTTTGCATATCTCCACACAAGGTTAATGGATCCAATTTTGAGGAAATTAGCCATTTTTTCATTAACTTTATCTTCTAGTTCTTTGGATATGTAAGTGATTTTTGGTTTGTCACTTGTTCTCGAATTGATGTATCCTATGCCTTCAATCAACACTATAGATGCCTCATGTTGTCTGAGAATCAAATCAAATACCCCATTCTCTAGCACCTCGGGAAAGTTTTCACTAGAGGGTACATCTTTTGTTTTTAATTTTTCTTGATCCAAAAGTGCCTCATCGAGGTTTTCACTAAGGGATCATTCTTTCTATTTTCTCCTTTTTTATTTGTTAGCATGAATATTTCCACTTTCTTAAGTTTACTTAGGGTTAATATTATATTTGTCTATTCAGGTAGTTTCTTCCCATGTTAGGTAGTTTTCACACCTATTACATTTTACATACGTTTATAAGGCACTTTATGCATTATCTGTTATCAAGTATTAATGCATTTGATTGCATTCTTGGTGAAATAGCTTTTTATGCTTCTCTCTTTGTTAATGAAGGTTGTTTTTTGTTTTTAGTTACTCTTGTGTGCTCCAACATGGTATTAGAGTAGTTCTACTATAACCATCTTCCAAAGAGTTTTTTCCAGGTACGATTTGAAGGAAATTGGTGGATTTTTTCTTTGAGGCATTTTTGTCTGTGTGGAGGCTACAAGGATTTGTCTCATCTAAAATCTATTTGGAGGGCCAATTTTTGTCTTGTTTGAATCTTCATTTGGTGATGTGATTGAAGTTTTGAAGAGGCATTTTTTTCTATGTAGAACCTTTTATTTGAGGTGATCTACCTTTGGAGTGCATGGAATACCTATTGTTTGGAGGTGCACCATTGTAGGAGGTTGCAATTTGATTTATTATTGGTTGAAGGAATTTCTTCTGCTCTAGGTGGTGATTTTTTTTTTTAGTCTAAAATGCCCTTTATGATCATCTTACTCAACTCCTTCATTCTCAAAGTTAGATTCCTATGAATGGACTTAGGAATAGTCCACAAGCTACTACCCTAAAAATAGCTAGCATCGATAGAAGCTAAAGGAGGCACATTTTTCCAAACCCACTCTTTGGCATCAAATACATTCATTGCTAACTGGCATTCAAATTCCACATTAAATGGCATAATTATATTGTTGAGAGGATGTGATAGAAATTTTCTTTTGTTGCAAGAGTTTTTTTTGCAAAGGTGATTATTGGCATTGGAGTTTTTTCTTTGTTGGAGGCACGATTCTATGCTAGGAAGTCCCATTTGCATATACAGCTAGGGTTTCCTCTTTTTTCTTGGGTGAAAAATTCATTGCTTTATTCACTTGGCTACAAAACCTTTGTCCCACATTGGTGAGACATCTACAAGAATCAATTCTTTTATATCCCAGTTCCTTCATTGCTTTGTGAATCAAGACTTGGTATCAAGGCTCACATGGAGTTTTGGTGGTGGCTTGATCATTCATTCTTTGCGGAGAGGTGGCTTGTGGTGATTTTATTGTATGAAAGTGGTACCTATATTTCGTTTGAAAAAAATTTCCCCCAAATTGCAAGTTTGTAGCCTGAATTCTTTGTCATTTTCTTGCTCAAAATTTTCTTTTTTTGGAAAAAGTTTGTTTTTTGGGAATTGAAAATATTTGGTTCTATTCTCTTTTTTTTGGGGGGGGGAGGTATAACTAGCATATTTCTCTCCTTTGTGTTCATTTTCACATTATGTCAAAATCAAGAATTGAACCACTTACCCCACACAACTACCACACATCGAAGCTCAAAATGTCATAGTTGTTGCAATCTTGGGGACTTTGGAAATTTTGGATACTGAACAACCCGATTTCACTAAGGATTTTGATAAGTTTGTTCATAGAAACAAAATAGATGAGGCTAGAGGGCTCAAAGGTTCCCATGTGTCTGATAATCTATTATTTCACATTGCCAAATATAAGAAACCTAGAGAAGTATGGGATAAGCTTGTTGTGTTGTTGTATGGTAAAGTAAACCAGTTCAAGATCTTGCAACTTGAAGCTAATCTTGCCTCTCTCTCTAGATGCCTTTCCCACTATTCAGGATTACCTTGCACATTTCAAATTGATCTTGTCACAACTAAAAGGATGTGCTCATGCCAAAAATGATGATGAGTGCATGTTCTTGATCCTCTCAAAACTTAGAGGTCCTTTTCAAGTGTTTTCCTCTACCTTTTATTCTACTGTGGATGCCATGGGATAAGACCATAAGATGCCTTCCTTTGAGGTGTTTTGTGATCAACTTGATAGGGAGCAATCCATGTTGATCCAAATGGATGCTTTTCTTAAGAGTCGTGCCTTGATGGCATAATCTTCAAGTGGCAAGAACAATAAACATAATAAGGATTCTAAGTCTAATAAGAAAGTTAAGGATCCAACTCCTAAGATCAAAACCTCTTCCAAAGAGGAATCATCACAAAAGAAGAAGATCAAATGTGCTTATATTAAGAGATCTAGACATGTTGACCATAAGTGTTATACAAAGAAAATTGATTAACTTACTCACCTTCTTGAAAAGAACAAAAATTTTCTACCCTCATCATATTCCCCCTCTTCTTCTTCTGCATCATCATCCAAACCAACACAGTCTAGAAATGCAGGGTTTTCAAGTGGTAAAGATGATAAACACTACATGGGTAAAGGACATGCACTGGTGACTTTTGTAGTACATTATTGTCATGACAAATGGTTTTTAGATTCCGGAGCATCTCACCACATGGCTTCTAACTCCTATCCCTTTTTTGAGCATCTCACCACTTCCAAAATTCTATTAGGAGATAATAAGCTTTTGAATGTTGTGATGGAAGGAAATATTGAGATAGGTAATGGTTGTTCCAAGGATGTATTGTGTATACCTAAGTTGAACACAAGTATTTTTTCCATCTATCAAATCACCCATGGAGAGGTATCAAAGACTATGGAATTCATTGTAGATTTTGTTGTCATCAGTTAGGCTAGTACTGTAAAAATCATTGCATTTGGTAATGTTGATCACGAGTCTCATTTGTATACCTTCTCTCACTTTGTTGATGATGATGAATATGTTCCTCACACTCCTCCTTCCAGTGTTGCTAGCAATTCCTTAGGAGAGATTGGTTGTCTAAACTTTGGAGTTATTCAGATGCATATTGATACATCTCCTATTTCTTTAGAGGTTGGTCTTCCAACATAGCAGGATATTTTTTATCACTCCGATCTTGTTTTATTGGATGAGTATTTGTCAAGAATCTCTGATTTGTTTGTGGAGTCTCATCTTACAGATTTGGGAGATATACTTGACGGGATTTATCTCCTCTTTGATGATAGTTGCAGCATGGTAGTTGATGCATCTATATTTTCTTTGGAGATTGATATTGATGATCCTTCACTTGATTTTTCACATTTCTTGATTGTTTTTTTTATCATGATTATGTGGTGGATTATTCATTCTTGGAGACTCCTCACTCTTCAAGGATTCCTATTTGGAAACTTCTCTCCTTTTTTTCAGTTGGATAAGGAGTGGCTTCTTCTAGTGGACTTGTTTCTTCCTAAAGGGAGAGGAGTTGCTTGTAGGCATTGGATCATCTTTTGTTTTTAGGCCTACTTCATCGACATTTGAGCTTCATCATTATGTGGGGGATATGATATCTCCTTTTTTCCTTCCTATTGGGGGATCACTAACTATATATGCATGATGTATGTAGTCCTTGGGGAGTGTGATTCAGTCTTCCAACCATGCATCATTTTTTTATTTTATTTTTCTTTTCTCTCTTTTGGAGAGGGTTTTTTTCCAACAAGGTTTTTCTCCATTTTCTTTACTTGTGAGAGATGTTTGTTTTGCATTGTAGTTGTGCATGGGTACCTAACATGTCATCATTTCTAAGACCCATTTTTTACATCTCATTTTTCATTTTTATTTTCCCTAAGTTGCACTTAAGGGGGGGTGTTAGCATGAATATTTCCACTTTCTTAAGTTTACTTAGAGTTAATATTTCATTTGTTTATTTAGGTAGTTTTTTCCCATGTCGAGTAGTTTTCACACCCATTGCATTTTTCATGCCTTCGTAAGGAACCTTGTTCATTATGTATTATCATGTCTCAATGAATTTGATTTCATTCCTTTTGAAATAGATTTTTATGCTTCTCTCTTTTTTCATGAAGGTTGTTTTTGGTTTGCACTTTCTCCTAGGTGCTCCAACATTATTATTTTTGTGACTGACACAAGTATTTACTCCCCAAAATATGCATCTTTATGTAACTTGATTTGATGTTCTTGCTTATGACCTCCTAAAGATATATGGTCATAGACTCCCATGATTTCTACTATTGCTTTATCGGTTCAGAATTTTTCTAGTACAAGAGGTCCTTGTAGGTTTCAATCAGTTAATTTAGGGTATAGAAGTGGGATGTCAATGAATGATGTTATGGTATATATTTGGTCTATGTAAAAATAATTGGAAATTGTTTGAAATGATTCTTCAATGAAATCACATTTAGAGCTTTGAATATTAGCAAAAGTATTTCTACCTTTATTATGGGTGCATTGGGGTCTTATAGTTACCAAAGTTGTGGCCTAAAAGTCAAGTCCTTGATGATCCTTATATTCTTGTAGGTAAATGAGTTCCATCATTCCTTTCTCTTGTCCCCATAGTACTTTTCCTTTGTAACACATGTGTTTGGACAAATCATGTCCTTTAGGATATCGACATATCTCAAGAGAGGGTAGTGGTTGGTCATCTTCACCCTTGTATAGCCATGAGGAGATATCCAAACTTAGAATTTCTTTGTCTAACAATCCTCATTTGTTAAAATTTTGGATGGTTTCTATTGGTTTCAAGCTAAGTGCATGGCCATATTATCATGGAAAATTAGGGATTTGTCCTATATAGAAGGAATTTTGAATTTTATACTCACCAAATCTCTTATCAATCACATTGATCTTTATCTCAAGGGTAGATTGTGGAATGGGTGAGTATTATAATGTAGATGGATCAATGTAAGTGGATGAGGTTGATGTAGCATCATTAATGAGACAATGATGGTAGCTCTTGTATTTTATTTCCAATATTTTTTCAATATTGGAATGGTTATGGAATGATGGGAATGGTGGGCTAATGCAAGAAGTTGGGTACACAAAAAGCTCAAAAAGTGGATGTGTTTTTGTTGTTTTTCAAAATTTGTCACACTTGGATTGAAAATTTGAGGCACTTACAAAATGAATATTAAAAAATTTTGGTAATATGACATTTTGAATTTTGAATCTAGTTTCCAAATATGTAAATTATTTAAATACACAGGTTATAGAAATTAAATTTTGATAGGGATCTATAAAAACCACTTTTTAAAAGTTCCTATTTTTTTACTATACCAAGCACATATATAGACACAAATTTTTGACCCAAATAAAAGTATTTTGCTAATTCCTTTTGGGAAAAGAGAGCTAATAACATGAATATTAATGTTGATTTTTTTTGTAATTTTTTGTTCAATATATATATATTTTTAAAAATTATTGGCCTTGATTGTTGTTTTTAAAAATCAACATGTATGGACAACATCATTGGACCTAAAATAAACATTTTTTGAATCTTTTTATTGATTGTGTAGATAATTTTCTGAAGTTTGATGCCATATAATTTTTTTTACAAGAAACTTAACCAAAAAAAAAGTTATTAAAAAAAAAAAGAGCGTAATATTTCACGTTTAAGGAATAGTTTTCTTAGAAATTAATTAAAAAATAGTAAAAATAATCCAATATTAATAAAAATTGTATATTTGGAATGTAGACATCGCATTCTCTAATGGGTTTTAATTTTATAGGTTGATTCAGAAAAAAGAAAAAAAGTCTGTTAGCCATATTGCCAAAGTTGGACATTCTTCTTCAATATGCCTTAGTTTTTTGGTTGTAGGTCAAAGGCTAAGGCTTAGATTTCCAAGCCTTTCAAAATACTAAAATCAAGGCTGTATGTGGGTTGGGAATTCAATTTTTAAATAACACGTACGTGTTACTAAAATGTGTATGTGTTATTTAAATTAAATGCGTACACGTTATATATTTACCCGTTGGGTAAAGGTAATGCATATGTGTTATGTAAGACATATGTGTTCCTAAAATAGAATGTGTATGCATTTCTTCTTTAGCCATTTTTTTCTAATTTGGTAAATACTGATAAAACACATTTTTTCTACAACATTCCTTTTTTGCAATGCAGTGGATGAAAGCACCATTTTCTGCATTTTTAATTGCAAATTTGTCTTGTGCAGGGGATATTCTATTCAAATTGTTGGAAGAGACAAAGTGCAAATTATTATTTTTGAAGTGGGATCAAGTACAAGAGCATTTTAGAAGAAGATTTGGAAAAAGTGAATTTTTGGATGCATTCATGATGTTTTTGTATTTCATAGTTTAAAGAAAACAACATCTTCAGACTACATAGTTTTATTTGAATGTTTGGAAGAGATAGCAATTTGAAAATAGGTTACTTGAATAAAAAAATTCATCAAAGAGGGTTTGGTAACCATGGATGATAAGCAAAGACAAAGAAAAAAATGTAGATTTAGTTAATGACACCCTAAGAAATTCAAGCAAATAGAGATATGGAGGCAAAAAGACAAAGGGATAGAAGAGAAAGGATTTGAAAAATGATAAAATTTGAAAGAATTTAGTTCTGACAATGTTGAAGAGGAATCCATGAATGATGAAATGAATGTAGATGATGCAAATTTGGAGATGGTGAATATGGAAGAAAATGAAATTATGGAGATAGACCCAACTATGCCTTCAACTTCAACTTTGAATGATATGGAAATAGTACCTATGAAAAAAGATTCGGGTATATCTTCAAATCCACCTCCAAATGATATGGAAAATGCACCTATTCATACAATCTATCTAGGTATGTGTTCAAACCCAAGTTTTGATAATATTGATATTGCTTTTTTAGATGAAGTTGGATACACCATTGATGATATCAATAATTCTAGGGTTGAAACAATGCAAAAAAAATAAAATGATGAAATTACATATTATGAGAATGAAATACCTCATATTGATGAAAATGTGAATGAAATCCCTTTTACATTTGAAAATGAAAATGAAACCCCTTGTATGGATGAACCTAAAAATGTTTTTTTTACAATTGAAAGAGATGTGCTAGATAAACTTCATGGTAAAATTTCTTGGAGAAAAATTAGAACTTATGGAAATAGAATATATAAAATGATTTTTTATAGAAAGAAATTAGGATTCCAATGTCAACTCAAGGTGCAATTGATGATAATGTTGAAAATGAGAATAGTGATAAAAAAATTGGTGTTTTTTGTGAAACCAAAAAAGAAAGATGATTCAGTAGAACAAGTCATATCTAGTGTTGCTAATGCTATTTATTTTATAGGTAAGAAGTGTTGATCGAAAGATAAGAATGTGGTTCATCATGCAATAACAACTGCTCTAGTTGATAAAGTAGCTTCAAATAAAAGAATGCTAAGTAAGATTAGTAAATGTATAAAAGTAAATCCTATAACTTTGATAAGAGATGCTAAAAGAAGATAAAGTATTGAAAATGATCCAATTAATCAATGTTGGAGTTTTAGTGGTAGACTCCCAAGATCAGACATAAAATTAACTAATGAAGTTAAATCTTTGATCAAATTTTTTTGGCATGATAATACAAGAGTATCACCTAACATTAGAGATGTCTTAAAATTAAGGGTGGGTTCCCAAATTCACGAACCTCATCCAAATAATCTCTTAGATATGACTCAAACTAAATTATATAATTTTTTTTAGATGTTTCAATCTTACTATTGAATATTAACATAAGTCAAAGATCATTCGAAAAGTGTAAACCTTGGTATGTTAGAATTAATAAGCAACAAATATCTTGTTGTTGTAAGACTTGTGTACAATTTCGTTATTATTATGATATTTTTTTATATATACGATGAACTTTGCATGCTAACCAAATTATGCAGGACATTTGTGGTATTAATATGCCACCTGAAAGAATCAAATATTTTATAGTAGGTTTGTTTTGTGAACCCTCTAATGGAAACTTATTTTATTTAAAAGCATGTATTTCTAGAGAATGTGATAGATGTGGTAACTTTTCATTATCAGGAGAATGTATGCATGAAAGTAGTTTAGATGAATTTGGATACAAATTAGTGGATGTAAAAAAATTAAAAAATGTTGATTATTATTTAAAAGATGGAAAAACTAGAAAACGTTGTGAGCTAATTGTGGAAAAATTTAGTTTCCATGCATTTATGAATGTATTTAAAAATAAGATCATACCTAAATATGTTCAAAACTCTCAATATGCTCATTGTATTGATAATCAATTTTGTTTATGTAAAAACACATTCCCAATTGGAACTATATTGTCTATTGTTGATTTTGTTGAAAATTATACTTTTGCTCCATAAGAAAAAATTCAATCATAGTATTATAATTCCACTCAAGTAGCTATATTTGTTCACATTGTTTATAGACATGTAGATGATAGTACAAAAGATAATAGAATTTTTTTGAGAGAGTACCATTGTTATGTAAGTAATAATCAATTACATTCATTTGAGTTTGTTCAATATTGTTTTGATATATTTTATAAAAATTTAAAAGAGAAGAATTCAAATGCTAGAACATCTCATATGGTTGGATAATTGCACGGGTCAATTCAAAAATTATATAATGTTTTATTGGTTATAAAGTGTTCATAAGGAAAATAATATCCAACACATATGGAGTTTTTTTTAAGTTGGTCATGGTAAGGGAGAAAATGATGGAGTAGGTGCATGTGTGAAAAGAGCTCTTGCTAGAGAGCAACTAAAATTTTAGGATGCTGCAAAATTTAGAGATGCACATGCAATTATAGATTGGTGCAATACCAAATTATCTACAAGAACAAGTGAGAGCTCAAATGCAGGATGGTCAGGTGCGGAAATATGGAGTGGATTGAACAATGGAAACAAAGAGCCTTAATGCCTACATCGAGACATGTTCGACATGGAACGAAAATTGAAGATAATCAAGTGTTCACATTAGATGATTATGATTGTGTTTTGAATCTTGTACAAGAAGTTACATTACTTATTGATTTGAACTTTATATGTATGCATGTTTATATGTGAATTAAATATAAGTCACTCTTTATTGAACTTTTTATTTATTTTTGCATAATGTGTGTATGGTGTTGTTGCACCTAAGGGGAATGAAGAGCAGACAAAGTACTAGTTGGCTAGATGTGTTGAGAGAAAACATAATTTGGTACATCCTAGAGTGGATGATGATAACTTTGAGTATCCAACTAGTTCAGTGGTTGTTGTTGGTACCCGGCTTCAAAAATATTAGATAAGAAAGAATGGCTTGCCTGCATTTGAAGATTATGAAAGACACAAGAATATTATACATTATTCACATTTTATTTTAGCAACCAATATAAAACTAGTTAGATATCAAGGGAGGCCTACTAATAATTTTTTATAGAAATTTTCAATGGATCATGATTAGGCAATCATAGATGTATTACAAAAAGAGAGGATGCAGATTGTACAATAGAGTAAATAAATATTGGTAAGTATATAGTTGTATATATATATATATATATATATATATATTTAATTGATATATATATTTGTCTTTAGTCATTTCCTAATTAAAGTTTTATATCATTTTTTTGTTTCAGGTCTCCAAAAATTGGATGCTTTAAAAAAAGAGAGGAAATGCACATATATTACAATGGAATTTGAATCTAGAGACATGTAACTCTATATAGTACTAGATACATTTAATTGATAGTATAAATATAAAACTAAATTTAATTCATTTTCATTTTATAAAAAAATTATAATTGATTCCATATCCCCTTAAGCCATTCTCTTAAAACCCCTTAATCCATCCTCTTATGTACCATTAATTCATCCTCTTTCATCCCCTTAAGTCTCTCTATTAATTCCCCTTAAGCCATTCTATTAGGACCCCTTAATCCATATCCTCATATATCTACCCTTAATCCATCCACTTGCATCCCCTTAAGTCACTCTCTCAAGACCCCTTAAGCTATCATCTTAGGACCGCTTAATCCATATCCTCATATATCCACTCTCAATCCATCCACTTGCAACCCATTAAGTCATTCTCTCAACACCCCTTAAGCCATCCTCTTAGGACCCCTTAATCCATAACCTCGTATATCTACCCTTAATCCATCCAATTGCATCCCCTTAAGTCACTCTCTCAACACCCCTTAAGCCATCCTCTTAGGACCCCTTAATCCATATGTATCTACCTTTAGTCCATCCACTTGCACCCCCTTAAGTCAATCTCTCAATACCCTTTAAGCCATCCTCTTAGGACCCCTTAATCCATATCCTCATATATCTACCCTTAATCCATCCACTTCCATCCCCTTAAGTCGCTCTCAACACCCCTTAATCCATCCTCTTAGGAACCCTTAATCCATATCCTTGTACATCTACCCTTAATCCATCCACTTGCATCCCCTTAAGTCACTCTCTTAACACCCGTTAAGCTATCCTCTTAGGACCTCTTAACCCATATCCTTGTATCTCTACCCTTAATCCATCCACTTGCATCCCCTTAAGTCACTCTCTCAACACCTCTTAATCCATCCTCTTAGGATCCCTTAATGCATATCCTCGTATATCTACCCTTAATCCATCCACTTGCATTCCCTTAAGTCACTCTCTCAATACCCCTTAGTCGATCCTCTTAGGACCCCTTAATCCATATCCTCGTATATCTACCCTTAATCCATCCAATTTTATCCCCTTAAGTCACTCTCTTAACACCCCTTAAGCCATCCTCTTAGAACCCCTTAAGTGTCTCTAGGTTCATGAGATGCTTATAATAACAAATATATATGGGTTAATGGTTTAGGGTTCATCTCCTAGTCTCTAGGTCATAGGGTTTAAGGTTTAGGGTTTCTAGGTTTCATGAGATTCTTAGAATAAAAAATATATATGGGTTTTAAGGGTTTAGGGTTCATCTCCTAGGATTTAGGTCCTAAGCTATATTTGTTTAGGGTTTAAAGGAATTCTCTTAACTCCCCTTAATCCACAATCTTGCATCCCCTTAAGTCTCTCTAGTGTTCATGAGATTCTTAGAATAACAAATAAATATGGGTTAATGGTTTAGGGTTCATCTCCTAGTCTCTAAGTCATATGGTTTAAGGTTTAGTGTTTCTAGGGTTCATGAGATGCTTATAATAACAAATCTATATGGGTTTTAAGGGTTTAGGGTTCATCTCCTAGGATTTAGGTCCTAAGCTATATTTGTTTAGGGTTTAAATTTATTCTCTCAACTCCCCTTAATCCACAATCTTTCATCCCCTAAAGTCTCTCTAGGGTTCATGAGATCGGATAATAAATCTATATGGGTTAATGGTATAGGGTTCATCCCCTAGTCTCTAGGTCATATGATTTAGGGTTTAGGGCTTCTAGGGTTCATGAGATGTTTAGAATAGAAAAATCTATATGGGTTTTAAGGGTTTAGGTTTCATCTCCTAGGATTTAGGTCCTAATATATATTTGTTTAGGGTTTAAATTCATTCTCTCAACTCCCCTTAATTCACAATCTTGCATCCCTTAAGTCACTCTCATAATTCCCCATAAGCCATCCTCAGGTTCATGACATGCATCCCCTTAATTCACTATCTTACATCCCTTAAAGTCATTTTATCAACTCCCTTTAATCTACCCTCTTACATCCCTTCAAGTCATTCTATCAACTCCCCTTAATCCACCCTCTTGCATCCCCTTAATCCACTCTTACATCCCTTTAATTCATTCTATCAACTCCCCTTAATCCACCCTCTTACATCCCTTAAAGTCATTCTATCAAATCCCCTTAATCCACCATCTTGCATCCCCTTAATCCACTCTCTTACATCCCTTTAAGTCATTCTATCAACTCCCCTTAATCCACCCTCTTGCATCCCCTTAAGTCATATCCTCTTACACACCCTTAATCCATAATCTTGCATCCCTTAAGTCACTCTCATAATTCCCCTTAAGCCATCCTCTTAGGACCCATTAAGCCATATCCTAGGGTTCATGACATGCATCCTCTTAAGCCATCCTCTTAACTCCACTTAAGGCATTATCTTAAGACCCCCCTTAAGCTATATATCCTCTTAGATCCCCTTAATCCATCCTATGGAAAACATCATTTGAATTTGAATGAAATTTTCTATATATTGTTCTTTTCTCGAATGATTTTTTTACTTAAATAACTCATAAAAATTATAGTTAGTTTACTTACATTAATTATTTTTGTACGTTCTCATCAAGTCGGTCTACCATGTGATTGTCACTGAAAACTTATTTTAACAAGAGACTATGTAAATATCAATTTTTGGTCTTCACCTAGAAGTTGATAAGCTTTAATTGTATCTACATGCACATATATGTTTAACCATGTTATATAGTTGTATTAAACATCAATATGCATTATATATGTTTGTTCAATGTATGAACTTCAATGAGCTTATTAGTCACTTTTTAAATATCGTGTTCCAATTTTATAGATCATAAATTTCATGTCTTGTATTTACCACATTGTATATAATTGGTCAATTGTATATATTATACATTTTATACATACAAGGAGCTACATTTTTGTTTATTTAAAATATTTGCTAGAATTGGAAAATAGTTAAAATTACATGCCCTTAATTTATTATGTATATTATCTAAACTACTTAAGGAATGTTTCAATTTGTCACCTAACCATGTGATAAATTATATATATGAAATTTGATTCTAGATAAAAATTTATGTAGTGCATGTATTACTTGAAAATTAAATAATTTATATCTATAAATACATGAGTGCATATAATCATTGCAATGAACATAAGACAATCATAATTAATTGCATGTATAATCATCATATTAAAGTCAACTAAGATAAATAAACACAAATATGATAATAACATGTTCAAAATAAAACTAGAGATAGATAGTCCATAAAATTTATATGTCAAGATGTATATGTCAAGTCCAACACATATATTTAAATAAAACTAGAGATCTATAGTCCATAAAATTTAGAACCATCTAACTATTAGGCTTATCGGTCATATCAATTCTCCTCTTTGTTCCATGTTGACTAGATGTACCTGCATCATGTTGTAAAAGAGTACAAGAAACTTGAGATTAGATTTAAAGTTATTTAGAAATTTTGATATAATTAAAGGGTATGTGTAGGATCATCATGGAAAAAACAGGCCCTTAAATGGCAAAAAATTCAAAAAAATCAAAGTTAGGCAGCTTGACTTAAAAATTTGAATAAGTTATCTATATTATTTCAAAAATATTTAAGAATAGAATCTATAGAAAATTGAATGTAGTTTCTAAAGTACTAGGTTTTTTTTAAATATATATATATATATATATAAATTGGTGAAAATTTGAAATTTCAATGTAGTGGTACTTAAATTTCAGGGAAAAAATAAGTAGGTGTTTGTCTGAAGCCACCTAACCACAATAAAATGATAATATTTTTTTATAAAATTTTAGATATAAGTAGAGGGACTCATGCCCCAATGTGATGCATTTTTTTGCAATTTTTTCCAAGTAAATAATTAATTATGATTTTTTATTAGAAATTTTTGAAAAATATAAAATTCATATGTCTAACCACCTTAACTTGGTCAAAACTTCATGATATTCATTTTATTATTTTAATCCTATAGTATGCAAAGCATAAAATGTGATGCATGTTTGGATTCAAAAAATGTGATACCATTTAAAAGCTATAGAATTTTTTCAATTAGCCTATCAATGGGGACTTTAGTCATAATTTGAATAGAAAATGAATAATAATT
The DNA here is from genome assembly GCA_007258455.2 of Sequoia sempervirens. NCBI lineage: Eukaryota > Viridiplantae > Streptophyta > Pinopsida > Cupressales > Cupressaceae > Sequoia > Sequoia sempervirens. The sequence continues at coordinate 14,628 of VDFB02098757.1, forward strand.
ACTTATTAAATTCAAAGTAAAGCATAATTTATATTGGTGGAAAGCTAAGAATCTCCTTTAAAAACCCTTTTCATTTCATTAATTTGGGGTAAAAAAATAGTCATCAACCACATACCCATCATATTTCCACTTTTTGGCCCATCATGATCCTGCACATACCCTAAACATATTTAAACTTGAAAATATAAATTTTTAGATAAAAATAAATTTAATTAAATATCTAGTAAATACAATAAAAATGATTTTTAGTATGCATAAATTACCATATGATCATCTAAATCTACTGGCACATTTTGTTTAATGGGTAGCATAACTATCAGTTAAGAAGATCCAAATGTTTGATCTCCTATATCCTACATATTCATATAAAGCAAAACATATGTTAAAACCTGGAATATATATATTTAAAAGGTCTATAAAAATTGTATAGGAGATTTCTAGTAAATTTCATAACCTCTAATGATATGACCTCATGATCACATACTTAATATTTCCCGTGCATAAATGTTGACAATTTCTCAAGTGCGTCTGCCATGGGTATCATGAAATCCCTACATATAGATGTACAAGAATTTGTATAGATCAAATTCACACATGTGTATGTAAATGAACAAATTAAACTAGATCTATGATGTGTATTTAATTTAAACTTAACAATATTTTGAAAGAACATACCTGAGTGATGATGTCTTAGGAACGCTCACCACAACTTGTGGTTGGTCAATACTAGGTATTGTATGACCTCCCTACATCTAGATATAATATATCAATTCACACATGTGTAAAAATTCACATTAAACTAGATATATTTACACAAAGTATTTAATAATATATTGGTTCAAGTACCTATCCAAATGGTGAGCCAAGATCTACAACACTCGACATATAGACATGACGATCAGGCACCGTGTGATCATGCATCTACACCAAACACTTATTGAATTAATATTATATTATATATATAATTTGATGTTATTATTTACATGAATTTTTCACATTTCAAAATTGAATTAAATTTAAGTTCAAAAGATTAACATACCTATGCAGGATGATCCTCAGATTATAGTAAATTCAAGTATGACTCTATCCTAGATGCATGTGGGTCACTTAAAGTGGATGCCTGAGTATTCCTATGGCACAAGCCTCCATGTTCTTTATTGGCCACTTCAGTCACCACATGTGTAGTATGATGAGTGAGATACATCCTGAAAGTGAACTCAATGCTCCTAATGTCGATAACATGGTTTGCTACTAAAATACAATGCAAACACCAGGAGAAGGAGGAGGAACAATAGGAGCAATCATAACACATCGTTGAGGATCGACACGTGCTCCTAGTCTATATTGGGGCATGTCATGCCCAACTCCCTCAAATGAGCTCATATCAAAATAGTTGGGTTTTTTACCCAACTCAAACTCAGCCCATAACTTTGTCAAAAACTATAGGGGAACCTCATCGTTTCCATGTGGTGTATTATCAAACACCATCCACCATCTATCCCAAAAATGTGCAACTATCTATGGGTGCCTACACCATAAAATTGAAATTCATTTTTTGGTGGGTGGAATTGGTTGGTTTGTTTGAGGGTTAATAAAATATTGACACATGGATTGTTTGGTAATTTTAAGGTCAAGGTATGTGTAGGATCATCATGGAAAAAATAGGCCCTTAAGTGGAAAAATTTCTAGAAAAATCAGAGTTAGGTAACTTGACATAAAATTTGAATAAGTTATCTATATTATTTAAAAAATATGTAAGAATAGAATTTGTAGAAAATTGAATGTAGTTATTAAACTACTAGGTTTGTTTAAAAAATAAAAAAATCTATTTGGTGAAAATTTGAAATTTCAATGCAGTATTACTTAAATTTCAAGGAAAAAATAAGAAGTAGGTGTCTGTTTGACCACCCTAACCACAATAAAATAATAATATTTTTTTATAATATTTTAGATATAAGTAGAGGACTCATGTCCCAATGTGATACATATTTTTTTGTAATTTTTTCCACGTAAATAATTAATTATGAATTTTTTATTACAACTTTAAAAAATTAAAACTCATATGTCTAACCACCTTAACTAGTCAAAAATTCATGAAATTCATTTTTTTTTCTTTCAGTCTTATAATATGTGAAGCATAGGATGTGGTACATGTTTGGAGTCAAAATGTGATATCATTTGAAAGCTATAGATATTTTTCAATTAGCCTATCAATTAGGACTTTAGTCATAATTTGAATAGAAAATGAATAATAATTATTTATTAAATTCAAAGTAAAGAATAATTTATATTGGTGGAAGTGAGAATCTTCTTTAAAATATTTTTTCATTTCATCAATTTTGCATAAAAAGGTCATCAGCCACATACCCATCATATTGCCACTTTTTGGCCCATCATGTTCTTGCACATACTCATCAGTGATTTGTTTATAGGATAGTCCATCTGCATAGAATTGTCTCCTATCTTCTCTCCATTGATGGAACCCATCTAGGTCTACATCAATAGATCGAACATAATTGACAATAGTTTACATCGTAGATGGAAACCGTGCGAGATGGGGAGGGATTTTAGGCTCATCTTTTATCATATCTATATTTCCTTGAATCACAATAAGGGTTCGTCCTCTCTTAATTGATCCTGATCTACTACAGGGGGAGGGGAATTAGGCAGTGGAGAGTCTAGAGGTGTGGGGTTTTGTTATGGTGGTGGATCTAGATGTATGGGATCTATAAGAATTTGTGGATTAGGCATAAAATCCTCTATATTAAATTCTAGATCCATGTGAGAAATTAAATGGCAACTGCATGTTAAACAATTAAAAAATATATATCAACAAAATAATTAAATAATGCACACAATTTGAAAGTTATTTAAAAATCACATTGAACGTGCACAAATTCAAAATACATTTCATTTAAAGTCTTTGATTTATAACATTAAAAATCCATAGCATGTACACACATTTAATTGAGTCCATATATGAAGGGTATAAATGAAATTAGGGAGTTTTATTAGAACCCTATTCAAATGTATGCATTACGTCATTGCTTTATTAAGTGAATCCCCTAGAAGAATGCCCCATAAACTTATTTTTAGCTAGATATCACTTGATAATTAAACTATAGCCAAATTTGATGATCTATACACTAATTGATTTATTTAAAAATAAATAAAACCACATGGATTAAGGTAAAGACTTAAGATTTATTTAAATAAATCACCATCAAGGTAAAGACTTAAGATTAAGGTAAAGGAATACATAATGAAAAATAAGACACATGTAGATATATAACTTTGATTTCTCAAATTGGGTGTTAAAATAGGAGATTAGGGGTTGTTTAGAGCATCTTCTATTACATATATAAAGGTGGAAAAATAGAAGGAAAGGTCCCCAAGCTAATTTCGGTTATGAACAACTCAAGAATGAGTGTCAAAATGGGTAAATGATGAAAACCATGTAGTTTAATTCAAGTAAAAATTATACTAGATTCTATTTATATCAAGCCTATCATTAATTAACTAATTCATCAATAAGTAATCTATTCTAAGTTTTTATGGGTCTAGAGCTTTATCTTTTGGGGCAAGGGGAAGTTTACTCATAGGTGTGGTTGTTTCCCAACAAGAGTATATCTATAGAGCCAAGGTATATTGAACAAGAATACATGTATTAATCAAGTATGACATAGAATTTAATTTAAAAATATGATGACATAAATTGATTTATCTAAATTTTAAAATTTCATGATAAGAGACACAAGTTCTCTATAGTAAGACAAAGTAGTTAAGAAGAAATTATAAGTTTTTAGCACTAACATTAAAATTTATAATCTCATTTTTTTTCTTTCAAAAAATACTAAAAATAAGAATGAAAAATTAATATCTAATATGTATTCAAAGGGACACATGCTAGTGACCTAATTGCAATGCACAAAATAAACAAAGATGAGCTTGAGCACTATTCACCAAATTTTGAGAACTTGTTTGATCCCCTAAAGAAATGTTGAATATTAGGACCCCTTAAGACATCGATCTACGATTTATGGTGATAGGATGGCTTAAGGGGATCTATGTCTAGTAAGGTCCTAGGAAAAAATGGTCCATAGCTTAAGGGAATAAAATTTGGTGGAGTTTTCTAAGGCAACGGAATTTCATTTTAAGGTCCTACGACAAAATGAATGCTTTAGGGCTTAGGGTTTAGATTTTAGAGTTCAAGGTTTAGGGTTTGGGGAACTTAGGGTGAAGTTTGGGTGGCCCTTGGAATAATGGACTTGCAAGTTAGAGAACAACATTTTCTTGTGGAACAGTTGATTGAGATAGCTCTTGTTTCCCAACAAGAGTATGTCTATAGAGCTAAGGTGTATCAATTGTGAATACATGTATTAATCAAGTATGACATAGAATTTAATTAAATCTGAGGACACAAATTGATTTCTCAAAAGTTTCAAATTTCGTGATAAGAGACACAAGTTCTCTATAGTGGGACAAAGTAGTTAAGAAGAAATTATAAGTTTAACAAGTTAACATTAATTTATAATCTCATTCATTGTTTTCAAAGAATACTAAAGATAAGAATGAAAAATTAATAGAATACATGTTCAAAGGGACACATAGATATATGCTAGTGACCTAATCGTAATGTACAAAATAAACAAAGATGAGCTTGAGCTCAATTCACCAAATTTTGAGAACTTGTTTGATCCCCTTAAGAAATGTCATATTAGGACCCCTTAAGACATTGATTTACGATATAGGGTGATAGGATGCCTTAAGGGGATCTATGTCTAGTAAGGTCCTAGGATAAACTAGTCCATGGCTTAAGGGAATAAAATTTGGTGGAGTTGCCTAAGGCAACCAAATTTCATTTTAAGGTTCTAAGACAAAATGAATGTTTTAGGGTTTAGGGTCTAGATTTAAAGATTTGATGACATGAAACATATCTATGTCAAATAAAAAATGTAAGAAACCTCCAGGGAGCCCTAATTTATGAAACTACACAATGTGACAAGGATGTTTATAAATTCATCATTGAAGTGTAGCAATAACTAAAAAATCCTAATGTGAATTATTTGTAGCCTCAATCTCATTGAAAACTGCCCCAAATCTCGGTAACATTCTCTAGATACTTCTAAATTATGTGAACTATTAGGGTAACTAGGGTTTTAGGTTTATGTTTTAGGGTTTAGGTCTAAGGATTAACCTGGGTAAATTAGTTTTTGGGGACCTATGTTTTTTGGAACCTAGGGTTTCTAGGGTTTTGAATTCTAAGATAAATGTGTCCAATTTAGGTTTAGTTTTTATGGATTTCAATTTACAATTAACATTCTTTGTTTCGTTGATGTTTTTGGTTTTTTAAATACAATTTAAAAACTATAAAATATTGAACAAAAATAAACTAAACAAACAAAAACTAAATACCAATTACAAAACAAAAATGCTAGATACAAAAGAAAAAAAAGGTAGAATTCCACCAACCTAGAGGTCGCTAAAGTCAGTTGTGTCAACAGGAGGAGGTGGTAGTGAAAATTTTCTTTAATCAGGCCCTTTGAAATGCGTACATGATCTTGTCTCCTCTTCTTTGGTGTGGTTAAAATTGCGAATGAAAATGAAAAAAATCACTAATTTTAAAAAATAAATACCTTTAAGAAACACGTATGCATTTTTGGCTTGTGTACCTGAGTGGAACACATGCATGTTTGAATTTAGGCTCAAGTACCTAATCCATAGCTCATATGTGTTTCATGTCAAATTTCTTGTTTTGGCATAAACTTCCTCTCTTTGTGTACCCAACTTCTTGCTTTTACCCTGGTGACTTCTCTACAATTGTGTAGTAATTTTAAGCATTGGTGGTAGGTAGAGGGGACAACTTACATTGCATGTATCCAAGGACATTTGAGGAGGATGTTATATGGAGGATCTAAGTAAGGATATGACATGGGGTTTCCATAATGGCTAAGACAACTTGAATAGGTAACTTTATGATACCTTTTGATTATCTTTATGCATCTTAATATGCCTTTATTTTTATATTCTTGTGGGGATATATAATGTCTTCTGAATAAAGTAATTTTTTTATTAATTTTAAAGTACATAGATTGAGTCCTGACCGACCATCTATTAGGACTCTATTAATTTTGTTCTTATATATAATATATTCAATATGCAATGGTTCATTATGTGGTATCTTGATGTGAAGGTCTTTGTTCAAAAATGTTAGATTGTGTGTGGATGACAAGTGTCCAATTATGGGTTCAAACTGGTTAACATTTATGTCACTTGGCAACCTAGATTCTTGAAGACCTTTATCAAGATATTCTTTATGCATAGGTGTATTTTGGGATTAGGGATTGATATTGTTGTTGTATGTATATGAAGCAGTGTTGTAGGAGGGTGATGGTTTCCCTTTGAGTTGTGTTGTGGAAATGGTTGTGTGTATATACCTAGCTGATCATTTAGGGAGTTTTGATTTTCAACCTTGACTTCTCCCTTATCAATAAGATCTTGAATGTAATTTTTTAGTTTCATGCACTTTATAGTACTATGCACCTTGATTTGATGATATTCACAATATTTGTTGTGTTTATACCATGTTGGTTTTAGCTTCCTTTCATCAAGTAGAATAGTAATTATAAATTTGGTTATTTTCTCTTGTACAAGTTTGTAAAATATAAGATCATGGGGTTCTCCCAAGGGAGTATACTAAATTTGGTTTGATTAATTTTTTTTCCTTTTCGTTGAGGGATGGTAATTGTGTTGGAGGTACCTTTTTATTGTGATGTTTGTAGATTGTGAGATGGGGTAGTTTTGTACATTTTCCATGTGTTTTCTATTAGTTACTCCATTCACAAAAAATTTATTTTTAGACCAAAAATTTGGTTTATCGTTAGATAGTAGATTATTGTATTTATGGTCTTTATAGATTTTGACTAACCCTTTAGCGATTAATGAATTTTCAATAGTTTTAAGCCTTTTTCAATGACTTCATCAAAGGTGTTGACACATTACAGTTACAAATGTAAGGCTATTTTTGGATTTTTTTCAATGTTCTGTTAACCATTTATTTTTTATGTACTTGTAAGGGGAATTGACTTACAAGGTGTCTCCATCTTTGAAGGAAAATGGAAAAAAAGTTCCCATTGTTTTGTTTGGTTGTGCATAGCTTAGCCAAAGTTATCTCTTGGTCAATGTTATATGAAAAATGGGTCACAAATTGTTTGGCTAAGTCAGTGAAGGATGTTATGGATCCTTGGGGTAAGTGTGTGAACCATTCTAAGGCTTGACCCTTAAGAATTTTAGGGAATAAACTCATGAGGTATACATAATTATAGGAAACTTCTTAGCATGCCACTCTAAATTATTTAAGGTGTTCAATGGGGTTAACCTTCCCTTTATATTTTTCAAATTTTGGAATTTCATAATCTTTAGGAAAAGGAATGGATTGTATGGATTGGTCAAATGGGTAAGGGAATATGGCCTCATATCTATAGATCTTCATTGTTTGACCAGTTTGGAGCCCTTGGATCATGTATTTCATCGTATGTATCTCTTGGGCTATGTTGAAGTTATTGGATGAAGGATTTTTGAAGTATTGGTTTTACATGTGTTGATGTTGATGTGAAGGTGTTACTAGGAGATTTTTGATGTATAGGTGATATTGTTGATGACTTGGTGTTAAAGGGGGATTATTAATGTATTGATGATATCATTGGTGTTGGTAGTTTTATGTTGGAGGATTATTAGGATCTGGGGGTGGGGGATTATTGTTCAAGGTACATGTCAAAGTTGGGGATTTGAGGTTCAGGTATTATTATTATTGTGTGGAGGGGGATTTTCGATATGTTTTATTTGGGAGTTTGATGTTGTTGTATTAATTGGAGTTTTGGTGATTAGGAGGTAGGCTTGGTGGATTATTGGTGTTTGATGTTGGTGGTTGAGAGAGATTAGGTCCTTGTGGACTAATGAAGTTTTTATGGAAAAATCTTCTAGTAGTGGGGTTGGTGGATGCATAAGTAACATGGGAGTTTGTAGCAATAGGAATCCTTACTTGTGATGAGAGTGGTGATAAATTATTAAAGGATTGTGTTGTGATTATGAAGGGGATAGATTAGGATTGGGTTGTGTTTCCAAGAAACTATCAAATGTAGTAGTGGGGTTGGTGGATGCATAAGTAACATGGGAGTTTGCAGCAATGGAAACCCTTATGTTATGATGAGAGTGGTGGTAAACTATTAAAGGATTGTGTTGTGTTTATGAAGGGGTGGATTAGGATTGGGTTGTGCTCCTAAGCCACCATCAAAGAAGTTGGCAGATGATGATGGTTTATTCAAAGGTTCATCACTCCTTAGTTGTGAGATTTCAAAGTTAGAGGGGAGTTTAAGCTCTTTATCTTTGAGCTCAATTAGGAGTTAATTTTTTCCAAGAAGAATTAATCTCTCCATCATCTCTTGATTATAAGGATTTATAGTAAACTCCCTTACATTAGGGGACTCTTCTTGCACATATACCATTTCCTCATTGGGGTAGGTGGTTGGGATGGGTGTTGTAAAAATCCCCTACTTTGGAATCCATTAGTTTCTCAACTTATGATCTAGTGATTGGAATGCAAGATGAGGATTCCTTCAAAGAGTTTCCCTTGGATAATGGGTTTGAATGGATATGGGAATGACTAATGAATTCTTTGGGTTATGATTTGACACTTAAGTTTGGTTAAGGTTGGATGTGTGATGGATATTTGGATGAATTTTGGATTTTATTTGGACTTAGACTTATGGTTGGATGATGATTGGATGATGGATTTTGGAATATAGTAAGCATTGGAATGTTGTAAGATATGATTGTAGGATTAATATTGATTTAAGATAATTTATTGGTTGCTTGGATGATTGATTGGATTGGATGATGGTAAGGATGGACCTTGGATAAAGAGTATGTGCAAAATCAATTTTAAAACAAATATTAGAATATAGATCTTTAGGATGGGGTAATTTGGGATTTTATTTTTTGCTTGCTTAGGATAGGAAAGTTCTGAATCAAGGTTAGATAAAGGTTGATTTTGAAAAACTTAACTTAAGGGAGCCAAAACCTTAAACTAATTAATGCAGAGGATATGCTAACCAAGGATGCAACTTAAGATAGGTAAGTTCTTAAGGTAACCCTTGATTAGTTGGATGATTAAGGATCAAGATTAAACCCTAATGCAAAATTTTATTTGCAAGGGTATTTATTAGATTAGATAAGGGTAATCATGATTGAGCTTAATAAAATGATTTGGATGATAAGGGGATGATTTATGGATATGATGATTAGATGATATTTCAAGATTTGGAAGGTTAACTAAGATGTGCCCCAAGGGATAAATAGATAAATGAGATGAAAAGGATGTGATTAGACATGTAATATGGGATAATGGTGACACAAGATAACTAGTGAGATGACCAAGATGATAAAATGATAGGAAGGATTAAATTATAATGCCAAGTCCAAGGATGATAGGGTGATTATGGTGGTCAAAAGATAACAATGGAAATTAAAATAATGAAGGTGACAAAATGATGGAAGAAACTAAGGGTTCACCCCAAGTCCTAATGATAGGAAGGGTGGTCTTTCTAAAAATGGGAGATTATGGTCAGATTGGGGGATTATGGAAAGATAAAAATGACAACATCTAGGTAAAGTGATGAGGTGTAAAATGGTAAGTTTAATGATAGTTAGAAGATAGTTGAATTGAATAATATATGTTAGAATGGTCAACAAACCTATGGGTCATTGTAAAAAGAATCGTGTTCTCAAGAAAGACATAGTCTTTTAGAGGAGACAAGCATAGGCATTTATGACAGAGGCACATGGTGATCCCACAATAGTGGTTTACACTTTTTGGGACATTTTGATTTTTGCTAAAATCACATATTTTTAGAAAATATAATTATTTAAGGCTTGAAAAGTTCCATCTAAAGGATTCTAATTGAAGAGAATTTTCTCAAACCACCTTAGATCAAACCCCCATGGATAGAACCCTACTAGTTTTAAACCATACCTATAATAGAGACTCCTTTACACCTATCAAAATGTTGATAAAAAATAAGTTTTGATTTATATTTTGGGGGATAAAATGAACTCATTTAAATTTACTTTTTTTAAGTATATACTCCTTATCATAAGCTTCCCAATTCCCAAAAAGTATAATTTTAAATATATTTAATTTGATTATTATATTCATTATTTATTTTTTGTGAATGTAGGTTTTTCTCCAAAAATCAAGCTCTTTGTTTTGCATATGTGGAAAAATATCATATTATCAAAAAAATTGAAAAATATAAGTGCACTAGATATTGATGTCCTTGATCCAACCAAAAATTAAATTTTGATACATACTAAAAAGTTATGTTTTAGCCAGTAAATCATGTTTGAATTGTAACTAGTTTGACTTTGAAACTTAATTAAGAAAAAAATATTCAATGAAATGCTATGAAAGAAATTCCATGCACTAGATATTGTAGTTACAAATCTAAATTAGGGAAAATTATGATTTTATCCTTCATAAAAAAAAAATATGTGTTAGCCAGTAATGTCACTATTTAAAAATTGTGTTTACTATTAAAAATAGTTTTCAAAGGAGATGGAAAAATAAGTGCAATATGATTCCAATTTTTTTTTAAAAAAATAAATTAGAATCTATAGACAAAATTTCACAAATCACTAGTTTGCAACATCTTCAAATTCCATATGGTTTAGTCGCTATAGGTGCTCAAAAGTGAAGATTTAGTTAAAAAAAAATCAGTTCAATGTCTAGTTTGTCAAAAAATTGTAAACCAATATTGTGGGATCACCCCACAATATGATATTCATAGTGTGGTACAACACAGGCATATTTTGCAAAGCACAAGCACTAAAATTTTTGGCATAGGAATATATTTATTGGTCCTAGGCATTGTAGTACCCCTCCATTCTCACTTGGGATGTGCGGTGATGCAGCTAAGGAATGGGAAGAGGAAGATGGGACAAGAGCTTCTAATGGTATTTTATATGTTGTGATTGATTAATTAAATAAGGGTAATATTGTTTATTAAAATGTTAGATTAAATTGTATTTAAAATTTTTAAATGTTTTATTTATGTTTTTAAAAAAAAAGTCATGAGTTTATTAAATGATAATTAAAATATTAAATAGTGTTTATTATTTTAATTAATTATTTGTTGAGGATAATTGTTAGAATAAATTATTTAAATTAATTAGATAATGTGCCTTGCAAGTAAAGCTTGCAAAAGCTGATTAAAACAAAAAGTATTGAAGAATAGAAAAATAAATAAATAAAAATATGAAAAAGATGTGAGAACGAATGAAAACTCGGATCTAAATGAAAAGCTTGCTTTCAAATATATAATTTCTTTTATTGATGATTTTTAGAGCTTTTGTAATGGAATGGGATTATCTTTTATTTTAATGGAAAATTTTGTGAGTTTTCACACACAGAGGTTTTATGGAGATAGAGTTTTCACAAGTAGAATGGTTCTGGAGTTTTGGGGTAAAAATAGTTCTTTCATTCTCTTGCATTAAATTGGGAAGGGTTTCAATAAAATGATGGATTTCGAATTCGGGCACAAAATTCTGAGAGAGACATTCAAGCAGGAACTGAGCTTGTAGAGAGGTCATCAAATCAATAGGGCATCATCATTTCTCGAGCGGGACTCCAGGTTCCACTTTTCTTTTTTTCCTTTGTTTTCTCCTCCATTTTTCTGTTTCAGAGAAAAATAAAATTAATCAAAAATAATTTGTGAGAGGAAAGAAAAATTTTGTTTGAATAGAAACTTACTGAAAGAGATCAAACTAGTTTTCTAAAAAGTTATTGGTTGTTTCACCTTGTCAAACAAAATATTACATCCTCTGGAATACCCAAATTTATCTGTTTGAAAAGAAAATTGGTTTCTCTTTCCTTTAAATCAAATATGTTTGAAATTCATATAATTTTATATATGTACTCTGTCATTTTATGTTTTATAATGTTATTGGGAGACTGTATTTTGTTTAATTTTTATTTTATGCTGAACTGTCGTCAACACCCGTACGACGGACTAAGGTATTTTTTTATAAAGAATGAAATTTATATAAATAAATAAAAAATAAATAAAAATTATTAATGTTGGGGAGGGACGACATTGGCGAACCCCTCAAGCCATCTTGTTTGTTTGATTACTTGCGCCTGGCCAGATCTTTCGGCTAGTGCATAACAGGTCCCAGCGGGAGGCATTGTCGCGCGATCCTTCACCGAGGGGCTAGCAAGCCTTGATCCTTGCAGGACTCTGACAACGATCTGTCCATGGAGTCCTTTTTGTTAATTATTTTTTTTTTAATTTTAATTTTTTATTTAATTTAAATTTAATTTAATTTAAATTTATTCTTTTATATATATATATATATTTATTTATTTATTTTATATGTTGTTTTAGTAAGATATTTTATAAATTTTGATAATAGGTTTATATGCATAAAGTTTGAATGTGTTTTATTTTATACGTATGTATTTTCATATATATACAGAAAATTTGATATATTGTGATAATAGTTTTATTATGATAGTTTTAAGAAATTTGCAATATATAGCGAAATTGTGAAAAGTGGAGATAAATTGGCTACTTGTAATTAAATCAAATTTTCTTGAGTATTGATTCTTTTGATGTTTAATTTGTGAAATTAAGTGAACTTTATTTAGAAAGCAAAGTAATAAATTGCATTGGATTATTGTTGAATTTTATATCAACATGGAGCAAATTTGGAGATTGTTATTTAAATTTTTTGTTCTAGTTTTATTGTTTTGACTTTTAAATCGATGTGGGAATCTGGTTGTCAATTTGTGGAACTTTTTTCCAGAGGCTTGTTTAATTTCAATGTTCTCCTCATCTTAGCCATGCTTTTGGAATTGAAATTTTTTGGTTTAATGCTTGGAAGAGATGAACAGTTTTAGTAAGACCTTTGGTTATGAGTTGTCGCGAGTGAGTTAATGCCTCGCATTTTTTCGTTTTGAGTATTATGCTTATCTAGTTCATCAGTCTTCGGCTTCACCTAAGTGGGTGGCAGCCGCCTAAGGAACTATCTGGGGTGATGGACCCTAGAAAGGGTTGCATACCCACTCCTCTAGTATGTAATTTTGTATGGGTCACATAATGCTTATGAATAGAGGATTGAGTTTAGCGTGTAATTGTGGTGTTGTGTTACTTTTGTGTTGGGGTAGATTCCTCCTTGAAAGTCTTATGAGTGAACCCTTTGTTGGTCAGTCAATGAGTTGGAGCAGCTCAAGTTGTCGAACTACGGTGCCTCTGCAAATTATATACGTAGGCAAGGCCATCAAGTGATGAGCCCCGAGGCATTAGGTCGGGCCCCTAGGACTGTTCTTCTGAGTCTTGTTTGAGACTTGTCATTTATTTCTGATAACGTAAAAACTACCCTTGATTTATATAGCTTCTCTTAGTGATCATGTGCTAACTATCTTTGATCTGATGTGTGTGCCAAGTCATGTAGACCTTGCAGGTATAGGCATTGGGAGCAAGGACTTGTCGATAAAATAGAATGTAAGAGGTATGTTAAGCTGACCTAAGTAAGTAGACTCTATTGCCAAAGTTAGTAAATCACTTCTATCTTTTCTTGTAGCTTGTGTGATCATTGAATATAGCTATAAGTAGTGAATTGTGTTGTTGTTATCTTTGTTTTCATTGTTAGTTGTTTGTGAAGTAACCTCGCGTGCCCCAGAGAACTAAGTGTAATAGTGTAATGTAATGTGTTATGTGATTATGGTTAATGTTCTTGCATGTTCAATTGTGTGTTTAAAAAAAAAATTATTTGCTTGTGTGTGTTCTCTGGGGTCTGCATGGCGGGCATTACAACTTGGTATCAGAGCCAGGTTGCAGCACTGGGATCTTTGGGTAATGTTGCTACTATGTTTAGTTGTGGTGAGTTGTTGTGTCAATACGGATATAGTTCTATCCTTGTGTCATTCAGCTGTAGATGAGCATGTTGAGTCTTAACTTGTTGAGGGCGAGAGTTATCTTGTTCAACATTCTCTTGTGTGTTCTCTTAACTTTGAGTTTGAGTGAGGTCAAGGTGGCTTTGAAATTAGTCATATTGTCTTATCTTCGTGTATCTTCTCTTTGCGTGTATGTTTGTTGAGCTTATATTATGTGAATTTTGTTTTTTCCTCATTCTACATCTTTTGATGTATGTGGGCGTTGATTGTATTCTATGTAAATTTAAGGCTATATGCTGAAAATTCATTATGAGTAATGGAGGTTAGAAGTAGAAATAGATAAAAGAATGAATTTAGTGTTTTCCTAGATTGAGATTGCATGTATTTTTATTGAATTATACTATATAAGTATAAAAGGAATGTACTATAGTATAATCATATTGTCAAGTAGTGATTCATTAAAATAATTATGATGGTTCCTTTATGATTGGTGCAAGTGAGTGACTTGATCATGTAACGTATGGAATATTGTTTAGGGTGAATCTTCGAAATTAGTTTAACAAACTTAATTTTAGTGGGTGCGTTGCAAAGAAATCACTCCTATCTCCTTGTGTTCTTGGATGCATAAGTTTTAAGGGAATGCTCCAAGAGTACATTGGTTATTAAATGCTTATATATGCTAGTTAATTTTAAGTTTTATGAAAGGAAGATGCGCATAATAAGTTTAGGAATAAATTTGAGTTTTCAAAATTGCCTTCATAAGTATAAATTCATAGGTGAAGTTGATAATATATTATTTGCACCTGTATATAGGGAAAAATCTTATTGAATTGAAGTTCGTAGAATGCTAGTAGTGTGGTAGGAATATTGCATCGTATGAGTGTGATTAGGTGTATGGGTAAAACAATCTCCTATGTATTTTCGTAAAAAAAATAAAAAAATAAATAAATAAATAAATAAATAAATATAAATAAATAAATAAATAAAATAAAATAAAATTTAAATATTTTGATTTTATAAAAGTGTTGTACTTGGATGGTGTTTAAAGGCCTTGTGTTGATCAAATAAATGTTTTAACTTAGGAGAAAATGTGATGATGTATGGTCATTTAATGAAATCTTGAATTATTACACAATTGATGTGTTGTGGTGTGTAATTGATTGACGATTCTTCTTAATTGTTATTGAATCTAGTGTGTAAATAAATGGTAATGTTTTGTGTTGAAAGACAAGGAATTTTGATATGTATATGATGTGTTTCTATGTTAAGTGCACTCTCCCCTGCAAATGTAGATGATATAACTTGGGTAAAATGTTGTTTCATGACATGAAAATAAAAGTTTCTTCATGCGTGTATTATTATGAATGATGGAAGCAAATAGGAATTCTATAATTGAAAGGCATTGATGTTTATCTCTGGTAAAGTGTATGATCTGGTAAATGGTGATAAAAATATTTTTTCTTGTGAAGATTATTAGGTGATAAAAAAAAGAGAGAGTATGTTTGTCTAGGAGGAAGCGGGTGAGAATTGCTTGGGCTTATGGTATTAATTCTAGCTTTAAGGGAGTTGATAAAATTGATCTTTGAATTTGAGGAAGAGGATAATGTTGATATTTAAGGAATTGTAAAAGTGATTAAAGAGTTTATAATTTCAGAAGAAAAGTATGGAGGATGTTGGGAGTACATGTTTTTGATATGCGGCATCAATCATGTATGTGCATATGAGAATAGGGAAAATTTGTTTTTTGTGTTAGTAGGTATGAATGTACTCCTTGTTTTGTGGAAACCAGTATTTGTGTAATGATTGTGTGTTGTGTTAAACCCGTGCTTACTTTGTGTGCCCATGGGATGGTGATACTATGTACCCATTCATGGAGACTATATTGTATTTGTTGGTGTGGAATTAACCATACTATTATGTGTGCTTGTATGTTTGTTACCTGATTGAGGGCCAACCCACGTGTGGTTGAAAATCTATATATAAAAGAGCAGCGAAAAGCTAGTTTCATGGATTCTTTTCTTTTGGTTCTCTAGTACCTCAATCTGTGAAGGGGTAGTAGTAGCCACAAAGTTCCTTGGGCAGAGTGTGTAGCGTATGCATATTGCGATGCAGAGTATTCTTAGCTCAACCGATCCTGAGGAAACGTACTCACTACTTCCCCTTATGATGGATCAGGGCACTTGATTCATATGTGCCAGCCTAAACCCCACAGTTTTGAGTATTGCAGCATTAGTTGTTAGTATTTGTCTGGCCGTCCATAGGGACGTTGAGCTGACATTAGCGAGTGAACCTCGTCCGTATGAGAGGTGAAGCTCGAGTAGCCCCATATTGATATGCCCATATATGTATTGCATACACTGTATTTGCACATGTTCCGACATGATGCAATGGATACGATGCCACACCCCACTGATGTTCCGACACAGTGCTGGTGATGATGCCGTATTGTTGATGGTAGCGAGCTGGGCTCGAGGACACGATGCCACGTGCTTAGACACGTGAAGGTGCACTATGAGATGTGCTATGATAGCCTACTTGTGTGATGAGCATAATGGGGCCTCACACATTTGTAGAGGGATACTCATGCTTGCTTTCGACAGTGTTTGGGTCAGTTAGCATATGGGTAGGTCTTAGCCATGTATACCTCTGGCGATGGTGAGTACCTGCGTGTGCCTTTTCCACGAGGTATCGCTATGCGGGGTGTGTCTAGCGCGTGCCTACTTCCGCGGAGCCATAGACACACTGCCATGTAGCATACGACCAGTGTGTGCCTTCTCCGACTGGTGTATGACCATGCCGCACTGAGATACGATGCAGGATGGAGGTCGAGGTATACATCCTATGCGGGCAACCAAGGAGTGTGTGGGCCACTTGGTTAGTCCATGTCGCGTGACGACGCGAGGCAGAGTGTAGCCGAGGAGCACACTCTGGGTCATGTGGATGGCGTGCTCACTTTGCACCACATGGGGGCTATTGTATAGCCGGACGTTGTTCCCTCCTTCCTCGTTTGGTGGCTAGTATCTAGTCACGTAGTGTTGTATAGTGCAATTTCTAAGATTGTGAACTTCCTTTATAAATTATTGATGATTTTCTAGTGATTGTGAAAGCCAACACCTTGTTATATTTGATTGTGATGGTTTAGCCACACCTTGTGATCTTATTTGCTCGTAGCCCTCGTGGTTACATTTGATTTAGTGTTGAAATTGTGCACATTTATTTCTTTATTGTTGAAATTAAATTTTTGTTTTCTTGTAATTATGACTTTGGTGGCTCAACTAATTTATCCCTATTGTTTTTGAGGTCGGATATGTGTTGTATTGTGATTCCTCTCCAAGGACGTATGAGGCGGACTTGGTGAGTGTATACGAGGAAGTAGACGCAGGGAACCTTGAGGATGGGGGTATGTGGCTATTTTATAGCTAGGACCCACTACCCTCCTATGTGTGTGATGACTATCTCTTGGAGGCTAACCACCTTGTACAACAAGAGATGGGTCATAGTGGTCTTGTTTGGATGGTCTCACCATGTGTGTGTGGCCTAACACCATCAAGCCACTGAGTGTGTGAGGTATGGATTATGTGAGATTGATTTTGGCTCTTGGCTCATGGATTATGTATTGTGGATTAGTATGTTGCTTTCTGGCATCCAGATGGACCCTTGTGTAGCATTGTTATGTGGTTTCCAATGATGTGACTGCGTATGTATGTGTTAGAAGAATAATTCTTATATTTGTGCCTATTGATGTAAAAGAGGGATAACCACACTATCTTAAATGGGGGTATATTGTGACTCTATGGTATAAAATAGATTGGATATTATTAAGAATCATAAATTGTGACTTAAAATATGTTACTGAATCATGATGTGGTGTGTATTTTTGTTAATTTCAAGTAATCTTTTGATGAGTTTTCCTTGTATGATATTTTGAAAATGTTTGTTGTGTAAATGGAAAATTGGGTTAATAGGAGTACTTGCTTTGTTATTAGTGTTGGAAACCAAGTATGTTATTGTAAGAGATGTAAGGATCTATAAATAAAAGTAGTTAAGAAGATATTATTTTCAAATGTGAAGACGGATAGTGATTCTAATTGCAATGATTCAGAAAGAGGGTGTACATCAATTATAGATTAGAGAAATTTTGGTACTAATGTGGTTATGTTTCTATTTTGAGCCATGTGACTTCCAGGAGTAAGTCGAGTTTTAGGGGGGGAGGATGTAGTACCCCTCCATTCTCACCTAGGATGTGTATGTAGTCTGACTAAGGAATCAGAAGAGGAAGATGGGACAAGAGCTTCTAATGGTATTTTATATGTTGTGATTGGATTAATTAAATAAGGGTAATATTGTTTATTAAAATGTTAGATTAAATTGTATTTAAATATTTAAATGTTTTATTTATTTTTAAAAAGTCATGAGTTTATTAAATGATAATTAAAATATTAAATAGTGTTTATTATTTTAATTAATTATTTGTTGAGGATAATTGTTAGAATAAATTATTTAAATTAATTAGATAATGTGCCTTGCAAGTAAAGCTTGCAAAAGCTGATTAAAACAAAAAGTATTGAAGAATAGAAAAATAAATAAATAAAAATATGAAAAAGATGTGAGAACGAATGAAAACTCGGATCTAAATGAAAAGCTTGCTTTCAAATATATAATTTCTTTTATTGATGATTTTTAGAGCTTTTGTAATGGAATGGGATTATCTTTTATTTTAATGGAAAATTTTGTGAGTTTTCACACACAGAGGTTTTATGGAGATAGAGTTTTCACAAGTAGAATGGTTCTGGAGTTTTGGGGTAAAAATAGTTCTTTCATTCTCTTGCATTAAATTGGGAAGGGTTTCAGAATAAATGATGGGATTCGAATTCGGGCACAAAATTCTGGAGAGACAGATTCAAGCAGGAACTGAAGCTTGTTGTAGAGGTCATCAGAATCAAACAGGCATCATCAGATTCTCGAGAGCGCAGGACTCCAGGTTCCACTTTTCTTTTTTTCCTTTGTTTTCTCCTCCATTTTTCTGTTTCAGAGAAAAATAAAATTAATCAAAAATAATTTGTGAGAGGAAAGAAAAATTTTGTTTGAATAGAAACTTACTGAAAGAGATCAAACTAGTTTTCTAAAAAGTTATTGGTTGTTTCACCTTGTCAAACAAAATATTACATCCTCTGGAATACCCAAATTTATCTGTTTGAAAAGAAAATTGGTTTCTCTTTCCTTTAAATCAAATATGTTTGAAATTCATATCCTCCTATTTGTACATATTTATTTTACTTAAATCTTCTTTACCAGTTTTTCATACTAGATCAATATGTGTAAATAAATATAATAAATAAATATATATATATATATATATATATTTATTGTATATATAATTTTATATATGTACTCTGTCATTTTATGTTTTATAATGTTATTGGGAGACTGTATTTTGTTTAATTTTTATTTTATGCTGAACTGTCGTCAACACCCGTACGACGGACTAAGGTATTTTTTTATAAAGAATGAAATTTATATAAATAAATAAAAAATAAATAAAAATTATTAATGTTGGGAGGGCGTGGCGAGCCCCCCAAAACCCATGCCTGTTTGAGCGCACAGAGGCTCGGCTGTGTGCACACAGTCCTGGGGTTCTAGAGGCACCAGATCCTTGCAAGGACTCTGACGGCAGGTCTCTGTCGGGAGTCCCTTTTGTTAATTGTTTTTTTTTTTTTTTAATTTATTTAATTTAAATTTAATTTAATTTAAATTTATTCTTATATATAGTTTTTATATATATATATTTATTTATTTTATATGTTGTTTTAGTAAGATATTTTATAAATTTTGATAATAGGTTTATATGCATAAAGTTTGAATGTTTTATTTTATCGTATGTATTTTCATATATATCTGAAAATTTGATATATTGTGATAATAGTTTTATTATGATAGTTTTAAGAAATTTGCAATATATAGTGTAATTGTGAAAAGTGGAGATAAATTGGCTGCTTGTAATTAAATCAAATTTTCTCGAGTATTGATTCTTTTGATGTTTAATTTGTGAAATTAAGTGAACTTTATTTAGAAAGCAACGTAATAAATTGTGTTGGATTATTGTTGAATTTTATATCAACATGGAGCAAATTTGGAGATTGTTATTTAAATTTTCCGTTCTAGCCTTTATTGTGTTGACTTTTAAATCGATGAGGAAATCTTCTTGTCAATTTGTGAAACTTTGTTCCAGAGGCTTGTTTAATTTCAATGTTCTCCTCATCTTAGCCATACTTTTGGAATTGAAACTTTTTGGTTTAATGCTTGGAAGAGATGAACGGTTTTAGTAAGACCTTTGGTTATGAGTTGTCGCAAGAGAGTTAATGCCTCACATTTTCCCATTTTGAGTATTATGCTTATCTAGTTCATCAGTCTTCGGCTTCACCTAAGTGGGTGGCAGCTGCCTAAGGAACTGTCTGGGGTGATGGACCCTAGAAAGGGTTGCATACCCACTCCTCTTGTATGTAATTTTGTATGGGTCACATAATGCTTATGAATAGAGGATTGAGTTTAGCGTGTATTTGTGGTGTTGTGTTACTTTTGTGTTGGGGTGGATTCCTCCTTGAAAGTCTTATGAGTGAACCCTTGGTTGGTCAGTCAATGAGTTGGAGCAGCTCAAGTTGTCGAACTATGGTGCCTCTGCGAATTATATATGTAGGCAAGGCCATCGAGTGATGAGCCCCCGAGGCATTAGGTCATGGCCCCTAGGACTGTTCTTCTGAGTCTTGTTTGAGACTTGTCATTTATTTCTGATAACGTAAAAACTACCCTTTATTTATATAGCTTCTCTTAGTGATCATGTGCTAACTATCTTTGATCTGATGTGTGTGCCAAGTCATGTAGACCTTGCAGGTATAGGCATTGGGAGCAAGGACTTGTTAATAAAATAGAATGTAAGAGGTATGTTAAGCTGACCTAAGTAAGTAGACTCTATTGCCAAAGTTAGTAAATCACTTCTATCTTTTCTTGTAGCTTGTGTGATCATAGAATATAGCTATAAGTAGTGAATTGTGTTGTTGTTATCTTTGTTTTCATTGTTAGTTGTTTGTGAAGTAACCTTGCGTGCCCCAGAGAACTAAGTGTAATAGTGTAATGTAATGTGTTATGTGATTATGGTTAATGTTCTTGCATGTTCAACTGTGTTGTTTAAAAAAAAAAATTATTTGCTTGTGTGTGTTCTCTGGGGTTTGCATGGCGGCGTTACAGGCATTGCTCTAGAGTCTAGACATTTTTGGTAAGAGATTTAGCAAACAAAAAACACAATGTCCAAGTTTGAGATTTTTTAAGGGAATGGTAAATCCTCAACCCTATGGATGATTTATTTTACACTAGTTTTGCATAGGAAGGCACTCCAAACACTTGTTTACAAACCTAAATTAGTTAAGTGGTTTTGTAGACTAGTGTAGGACCACCAACCAAGTAAGATTGGATTAATGCTCCTTGATACTTTGGTGGAGTACTCTTTCTCACAAGGTAGATAAATACAGATCTAGTGACACAGGGTCATCAATGGACATCATAGGAACACCTTCTCTCTCTCTCTCCTTGGGAGACTTTCAAGCCAACCCAAAGATTTATATCTCAACCTAAGGGAGTACATAGTGAGTAACTTCAGGGTAGGATCCACCTCTCTTGCACTACAATACCTACATTTGAAGGCCTTAATCTACATTACACAATATTTTTCTAGGGAAGCCTCTAAACACCAGGAGGGTGCATGAGGTACAATAATGAACACTAGCCCATTAAAATTGTGAATTGGGATCTTTTAGTGGGAAACCTTGGACCAACACTTGAATCTAGCTTGGAATCACCCTATGCCTCAGAGATTCACCAAACATGATGTGATTAGATTGGGGTACAACTTTCTTTCCCCGCTCTTTCTATACCCTATTGATAACATGCGATTGAGGTCATCCCCCAGGGTAATGAAATCTCCAGGTATAACTCATAAAGGGAAATGTAAGATAGGTGTTTTTTATTCCCAAGATGACACAAAGTGATAGGGGAGAGCATACACACAAAACTAGCACACCATTTTTACCTAGAAAACTAAAAAAAATAAAGAAGTACAAAGATTTTTTATCCCCAAAATCACTCTAAGTCCAAGGGGAGAGTATAGCTCTATTATACCCTTCCAAACATGCCACACAAGTTCATTTACCCACTACTCTACTTTTATTGCCCATTTAGTGGAAAATAAAATTCTTCTACAAACCTCTTGCAAAACCATAGATTGGTAGTTTTATTAGCCCAATCTTGGTCAATTTGAACAACTACACCACTTATTAGTCTAGCAAATTATCTAAAAACCCAAAAATCTTAAAATAAAATGCAAACACAATTTCGTAGGAAAACAAAATCAAAAGTGTAGGAAACCAGAGAGCAGACTTTATACCTAATAGAAGCATGATCTTTTAGGAAATAAGAATAGGAGGTTAACCCATAGGCATAGTATGTCTCTATATGAGAACAACAATATAGGTGCCAAAATAAAAATAATTGTCCTTAAGAACAAAAAAAATTACAAAATTCTACCAAGTAAATAGAAATTTTAAATGTTAACAAAATGCAACCTAGCAAATTAGGATTATTTATTGTCATTTTTTTGATTAATTAGCTATTAAAAGTAAAAAATTGTCAAAAAGTCCTAAATATAGTAAGCCCACTTCTCTAAAGCTTAAGTGTCACTCTATGAAACAAAAGTATGGTGATTTATTGGATAGACCTAACTCTTCACTACTCATGTGTAGATGGTCTATATACAAGCACTGGAATGTAGAGCGCAAGCACCACAATTTGACATAGAAGCACTACTATTTTCCATGCAAGTGTAGTAAAAATACGGACTTGAAATAGAAAATGAAAAATATAAATATTGGTAAAATTTATTTGAAAGTGTGAGTTATTAGACCTTAGAGGTTAATTTCAATAGCCAAAATGAAGTGTGTGATGTGTAACTATGAAACTTGATCAACCTTTTATTTTCTTAAAAGTTGTGGGTAACTTTAATGTGATATTGTAGTTGTAAACAAAGAAAATATTATTAGCAAAATTTCAACTAGATAAAGTTAGAAACCTAAAGAATAACACCAAGAAAACTATTAATGTGTAAAAGAAACCTTGCAATCCAAAACTATTTGCATAAATTGAAAATGCACCATGGTTAGACACAAGTAGAGCTATCAAGCTCACATGCATTGTTGGTTGCAATAGAGGCACCGAGCTTAGAAATGTGGGTGCAACAAGATACAAAATAGGTTTCAAGGTTTCCAATTTAAGCACAAATATTCAAAATGGAAGCATTATTCTATAGAACCCAAGACCTACAATAAAAAACCTTCACAAATCTCCAATAAAAATTAGTGAAAGGGATGTGGGTCCTATAACACATACAAACATATGAGATGAAAAATAGCATGCAAAGTGAAATAAATCATAGAAACAATGAAATTAATGCACAAACACAAGCTATGCCTTTAATACCTCCCCATGGATTGAGCTCTCAAATATGCACCCAACTCTTTGCTTTATTTTCTTTCAAAGATTGATTGCAATGTGAATTTCTCACTCACAATTCTAGCATAATAAAGCTAAGTCAACTAAAGATGTGAAAATGAGGGGTGGATCTTTGAATTTATTGATGTAAGATGAGAGGAATGGATGGATAAGATTGATTAACTTAATCAAGGGTGGAGATTAAATGGTAGTGTGGATCAAGAGCATTATGACAAGTGTCACAATGGGGAGAGGTGTAAGAGATGAGGAATGCTCAAACATGTGTGAGCACACCTTGGGAAGGGAAGTTTTTTAATTTTGGAGGTTTTGTGTAAGAAAGTCTAAGAGATGGTGGGGGAAAGTTAGATCTCACACATGTGTGAGAAGAGAGTAGAGGGTAGGCTAGGACACGTGTCACCATGTAGCAAGTTTTAGGGAGAGGTGCTTGGGAATTTTAAATTAAAATAAAGTGATAATTATGATTATTGAGAAGAGTTAAATTAATTAATCAAGGATTAATTAATTTAATAGGGAAGGTTGAGTTAATAAACCATGGGTTTATTTAACTTGGGTAGATTCAAATGTTGGAAGATAGTCTAATGATGATTAGAGGAGGGATAAAGTTAATTAATCAAAGATTAATTAACACAGGTGCTATTTGAAGAAATAGGAATAATGGTGTGATTAATTAAATAGTTTAAATATTTAATTGATTGGAAGAACCTTGGTCTGAAAAGTGATATAATTAGTTAAATAATAAAATATTTAATTAATTATAAGAAGAAGGTGGAATAAATAATTAAATAATAAATATTTAATTAATTAAGGGTTAGGAGATGTGCATTAATTAAATAATAAAATATTTATTTAATTAAAAGGAAATAAAGAAAGTAAGTGTTATCAGAATTAGGATGACTACAAATATAATATAATTATTGAAGCACATAAAAATTTACAGAACTTCATAATATCAACTATTGAGGCCAATTTTTCCTTTGGATTCTCTTTTACTCATTTTTACTCTCATATATTTGGCATTCTCAAGTTTTCCCTCTATGCAAATCTAGTTTTAAAGAGCGATTAGTTGAAGTTTACTAGGAAAGTGGACAACATTTATATGTGAACTCCTCCCCTCTTTGTTTATTTATGATTAAAATTCAAAGATCCTCAAAGTTAATCTAAGTGTTGCATTGATTGGGGGATTAATCATGATACTCATTTACTGATACTATTATTTTCACCTCTATGAGATGTATGAGATTTAATAATAATCAAGTGGAGTTTCATGATATTTTTACATTAATTATAAAATATTGTGAATTTGGGTGGAAGAACATTATTTGTTAGATTGATTCCATGATTCTGGTTTTTTTTTTTAAGAATTAAAGTTTTCTTCATTCCTAATAGATATTAAACATTGCAATTTAGGAGATTCTTAGTCATACTCCTAACTTTGATCTCACATCTTTTGTCCATATTCCTAGGAAATGGAAAAAGGTGGTTTATTGTTGGGGGAAATAGTCCTCTAAGAAATAAAATTATTGGAATATCATTGATTTGGGTATTTCCTTTTTGATAAATTGAAAGATATTTTCTAGATAATTCATCATAATTGAGCTTAATTTCCTCTTTGAAAATCATGTTTTGAATATGAGTTTGGTTTTATTCTTAGAGTGGTACATATGATATACTGGTTGGTAATATTATGATAACCCTTCATGGATATTTTTTCTTTTTGATTTATTTATAGCTATGGTTAGTTGGAAATATCAATATTTTAATTGGTTGTAGTTACATTTTATTAATAATATTTTATCCTTTCTTCTTAAAAAAAATGCAAGGTTGAGATATCCTTCCTAGAAATTATTTATTTGAATATATAGATTTCCAATCATTTCATCATAAAATTTGAATGACAATATAATCATTTTTATTATGATGAGAGTATATTACAAAATTATTAATTGAGTTATTCTTAAAATTTTGATAAGTTTAATCTACAAGCGTGAAAATCGCTCAAATAATTATCACAAATTATGGATCTAAACATAATAAATTTTTATCTATGGAGCCAAACTTACTAATTGATATTTTTCAATAACTACAAATAGAGATGAATTTGGATATCTGGAATTATAATAAAAATAATAGTTTTGATACACTTTTGAGGAGATCCAAAAATTAGTGGTTCTATACTTATTAAAATCACTTGGGATATTGAATCAATATTTTGGTAGGAATAGAAGTAGTTGACATGTAATGAATGTGAGTACTAAAATAAATGATGGATAACTTAGAATAAAAATAAAAATAGTTTTGTACTCAGAGTTGAGAATGTGGTTCAACATGCAATGTGAAAATACCTAGCATCCACTTAAGGTTAAAAACTTTGTAGATGTAATGAAGAAAAATAATATCTTTACGAGGATGGTAAATCTATATACTTATCTCTATATAACCTTGTAATTGTTATTAAGACGTACTTAAAATTTAGTTATTTTAGAAACTAAGTAGATGCTTGTTCATGAATGCTAGATAGATAAGTGATGAATATCGAATAAGGAAAGGAATAATGTCTTTATACATTTAGCGAAGAACATAATTTGATATTTTGTGGATATGAGTTAGCACATTGAAACTATTTAGGTATGAATTATCTTGGTCCGATAATTAAATTTAAATTTTGATTTTTTGTTCTCAATGAATCTACTACAAAATTAACCAAGTTTAAATTTTTGGGTGTATAAGTAAATTAAGGAGAGGAACATATAATCTAGGAGTTTAAAAAGGTCTAGAACCAATTTAATTTTGATTATAATGGTTATTTAAAATTCTAAGAAAAGAGATTCTAAATTAATCAAAATTATGCTCATAAAAAGTTATATAAAACATCTAACAAAATAATACAAAAATAAATAATAAAATATGTAAAATATATATTTTTATCCACAACACAAGGAATGAAATAAAATTATAATATTTTTAAATAGTATGATTATTTCAAGAATGCTATCATAGTAACATAAAGAAGTAGATTGTAATACCATGAGTTCTAGGGAAAATATTTTGATACACACACATGCCTATGCACACACACACACCATATATTTTTAAATATTTGAATTATATATTTTACATTATATTCTATTTTGAAACATAGTGTAAGAGAGGGGGACCAACCACACCAAGGCTCCAAGTCATGGACATTCGAGAGCGGAGCACTGCTCTAACTTACCTTAAGCTAACAAGTCTTTAGGACAAGAATGAAGAGCACTCTCAAGTGCTTCTATCACTTTGTAGATCTAAAAGTTAAAATAGGACTAGATGAGTCAGTTTTTGGAGTTCAAACTACACCTCAAAAAACTCTCTATTTGAGGATGAGAGTGCAATTATGGGATGACAATGCAATGTGTTGGCATCTATACAGTTAGAAAATTTAAAATCTAGGGTCAAACACTACAAAAACCTACTAACTACCTAGCTAACTTGCTTTAACAAAATAAATAGAATTATGAAGTATGAAAAGTAAGTAAGTAAATGATAAAGAAAGTAGATGAAGACAAAGGTGATGAATATCAACTCACTAAAAATCAGGGAAAAATGTTGGGCTATATAGGGGTTTGCCTTAGTCAAACCCATGCTTTGGTGTTTCCACCTCCACAGACAACCAAAAAAACCATGAAGTAGAAAGTACGATAAAGGAAATAAGAAAGGAAAGCATTGAACACTACAAAAGATACTACATTATTCTATCAAACTACGAAAGAAAAATGAAGTGATACCACCTCCACCCAAAGTCTCTCAAGGTCAATCAATGGAGAATGCAATCAACGAGCTTGGAAAAGTTGACACAATCGCAATAGTGATGAAGGGAGGTCTCCCAAGACTCCAAACTTGAAACTTCAATGGTAGCACCACATGTACAGGGATATAATTGATGGAATAACAAGCTTTCTTGCTGCAATTTGCTCAATGGAGTTGTGAAATTTGCTAGAATTGTGAGTGGAATGTTGAAGAGATTGTAAATGATGGAATGAATTGTTAAAAGGGGTGAAGTGATTGTGAAATGAATGCCTTTCAAAACCAAAATAGAAGAGGAGTCATTTTCTAGTTGGTTTGTTGCACAAAAGCATTGTAATTCCTCCCTAATGAGGAGTGTAACATCCTTGTGGGCTCTAGAGGCAAAAATATGTCAGGGATGGCAGCTCACCATATAGACATCCACACGTCACGCTTGCATCTCTAATAAATATTCCTCCACTAACACACACAACACACGCCAAGTGGATGGAAGGTAGGTGGGTGATGTGGAATTTTTCCTTCGAGTTTGATTTTCTAAGGTGAGAGGATGCAAAAGGGGAACTTACACAAGGGGTGAAAATTTTCTCCTATACACATAAATATGTTAAATATATCTATTTAAAGGAGACTAATATATATTAGTCCTACCTATAATAATGTTAATATAAATGCTTCAAAATTTTGATTAATTGAGAATCTCTTGCAAGACTCCAAACTCGCAGCTTCTATGGTAGCACCACACATACAAGGATTAAATTAATGGAATAACAAGCTTGCTTACTACAATGCTTAATGGAGTTGTGAAAGTTGCTAGAATTATGAGTGGAATGTTGAAGAGGTTGTGAAAGATGGAATGAATTGTTAAAGGGGGTGAAGTGATTGTGAAATGAATGCCTTTCAAGAACGAAATGGAGGAGGAGTCATTTTAGGTTGGTTGGTCGTAGAGAGGTGTTACAATCTATCCCTAATGAGGAGTGTAATGTCACTATGGACTCCAAAGGCATGAATCTATTAGGGACGATAGTACACCACATAGATGTCTATGCACCGCACTTGAATCCCAGATGAAAATTTCCCATCGACACACAGAACATGTTCCAAGTGGATGGAAGGAAGGTGGGTGATGTGAAATTTTTCCTTCGAATTTGATTTTCTAAGGTAAGGGGATGCACAAGGGGAACTTACACAAGGGGTGTAAATTCACTCCTATACATTTTTCCTCCACTTTAGCAAGCATGAGTATCGATGAGTGTTTGGTAAAATAAAATGAAGGGTTAGAAATGTATACCTAAACCATCGAGGAAGTAGACCACAATCTAGTGAACTCGAACATGTAAGGCTGACAAAGGACTCCATAGGTACTCTCTCTTGAGGAGGTCCAAACAAAAGGACTCTGTGGCTCTACATAACTATGAAGTTGAAAAAAGTACACTAAAGGACCAAAAATCAATGATGGACAAATTCCATAGGATGCAAGCACTTCATAGGCCCTTAAAAATTCAAAGAAGACATTCTCCAAAGTACTCTCTCATGAAGGAACCCCAATGAAAGGAGACTTCATAGAGTTTGATTAAAAGAGAATCTTCACAAGCAAACATGGAAAGAAACATGTTAGTCCATAGATAAAACATGTTAGAAAAAAAAAAGCAGTCATGCAAGAGAATAGATAGACAGTCACACAAATAGTCAAAAAAGTTGAAAAACTTTCAAAGGGGACCCTTGAGAACCATTCAAAAAAAGTGGGGTAAACTCAAGGGATGTGCTATTTGAAAGTGCAGGAATGTTTTTCACAAGTCATTTCAACATCAAGTAATTCAAAAGGAGGAAAGTGCCCCCTCACAAGGGGAAGGTCAAGGCTTCTCCCATAGGAAAAGTTGCTCCCTCCTCGAAGGAAAGTTCTTAAGTTATTTCCTTGTGAAATCATGGTGAAGGAAACATATTTTGCTAGGGGTCCTTGTTTAGAATGCGATTTTTGAAAAAAATTGCAAAGGTTTTTGAGAAAAGAATCATTGGATGTGAATTCATTTAAAAAAAATCAAAGTTGGCAAGAAGCATGTGAGATATAGCAAAATTTCATCATGGTGATGTTGTCGCACACATGAGGGACAAAACATGAATACCATAACATTAAAACTCAAGAAAAGAAGAGAGAAAGATGGAAAAACTATAAAAGGAAACAATAACATTACAAACAAAGGGCACAGGGGTGATATGATATTTCAAGGTCAAAGCTACTCATAAATATATCAATATAATAATAGTATATCAACCCCCTACTATATCAAACCATGTAAAGACTACACGAGAAGACAATAAAAATAAAAATTAGGGTCAACATGGAAGGGAAGACTAAATGCCCCCAACACTTTGCATCATCCCCAATTTGTCAAAAATCAATAAACATAATAAAGGAAGAATGATGCCACAAATAGAGGAAGTTTTATGACACATAATCACTCCTATATCCAAGCACCTACAAGGGTGACAAGGGTCATTCAGGAACACATAACGCAAACATAGGGGAACACATCACAACAAACACACTCCTAATCTAAAGGTAAAGAACAAGCTCCCCCCTAACACTCACTAACCAAGAGATCATCTGCTTCCCAATCTAGATCATTATATGGGGAAGGTAGATGAGCCTACAATGGTGGAATGTTAAGAGGGGAATCCTTTGATCCTCTTGCAACAAGATCCAATCAAGGAGAATCTTCAGGGTCTCCTCCACTCAATTCTTATGGAGCAAAGGTTAGTGATTTCATGAAAATCGCCTGCAGCACCAGAACCTCATCCAAAGAGTTAAACAAGATCTTCACATGAGTTCCATGTGTTACCTCAATGAGAAAGGACATGGTGCCTAAGATTCACTATTAGGCTCATCGAGTGACTCGAGAGTAGTGACAAAATAAGGGGGCATCAGAGCTTTTTCCATCACAAGGATGATGTAAGCTCATGCAGAACCACCCTTTAAAGTGGGTGGACTCTTCTTACATCCCCCATTGTTAGAAGGTCCAACCTCCACCTTTTTCTTCATTGGACATTGTGAGACCCCATAGATGAGATAGAAGGCATAGAGGAAGAGGAGAAAACTGCGGTGGACACCACTAATTTTTTCAGTATGTCTACAGGCTTCGAGACTAGTTGGATGTCTAGAAGGGAAATCAAAAGAGGAAACTCAACCAAGGGAGCAATAAACACCTGTACTCTTTTAGGGTCAGGGTTATTTATGCTTGTAGTAGGAGCCGAAAGCAACACTAAGGCTGATTGAGTGGAAAACAAGGGACAAGAGAGGAGGACATAGAAGGAGGCCCTAAAATATGGGTAGTTGACTCCCCTTCCTTCCTCTGCAAAGTGGCCTACTCAAATACCATATCCTTTTTTTGATGCTTGTGCTCATGCGAAAAGTAGTTTTGCAACTTTGGGAGCTAGAGACCAGAGGATGAGATGAAATAGAAAGCTCCTAATCAGCCATCAAAGTGTCCATTATATTCATTTATGATGGAGGGAGGGACTCCTAGACAGGAGGAAGAGGAAGAGATTGAAATAACAGTGAGGGGAGCCAACTCTAGAGCCTTAGTGATAATTCTTTTCCCATTCACTACCTTGGGATCAGGAGCAATAGGAATTTGCAGAGGCTGAGACATAGAGGATTCCCCGTGAGGACCCTTTCTTCTACCATATAGGTAGGGCCAAGGTCTAGGAGGTACAGTAGGAAGGTCTAATATCCTAATCTTGACTTTACGCCAAGCACACACCATAAAACTTCTTATGTGAAAGCTAGTCTAGTCATCCAAAACTCCTCTTCAGAAAGGGGGTAGAAGTGATTCCCCGGGGATGGGTAGGCCTCTCCTCTCCCCTTTTAAAGGAGGAGGAGGCTTGTTGATGCACTACCAAAGGAGTCATTTTCAGCTTTCCTTTACCCCTGGTTTTATACTTCACATAGTTTTCGTAAAGTAGGTTTGTTCTAGGAGGGAGTGGACTAGCCAAGGAAAGCCAAATTGATCTAATGAGTAACTCCCATGGGATACCAAAGGTTGATATATAGTGTTATGCATGACATACACAACACCTTTGTTTGAGAACTTTAAACATTTATGAATAATGGAAGCGATTTTGTTCATGGAAGCTAGCTACGGGATGCCCAACTTCACCTTCAATAGATCAAATTTTAGAATAAGATCAAAGGTTATATTCATAGCCCTAGGTACAATTAGGATGGAAAGAGTTATGGAGCCATATGGATTGAGAGAGAGACCATTGTGCATATGTATAGTAGATTTTGTTTCTTCATATTCCTCCCATTGTAATAAATTTAGCCATAGTGTTTCTTCTATGATAACATTTACCTGACTCACGAGGTCAACTAGCACTCCTATCACAATGTTTCCATTGAGTCAAGTAGGAATGTATAGGGGAGAGGGATTTTTATTAAAGGATAAATTATGTGAGGTGAATGTCACATCTGGCAAGCCAGTCATAGGATGCGAGGA